>PVJH01018335.1:0-45454 GCA_004026705.1 Nesogale talazaci | reverse complement strand
AAGCAACAAAGCCCACATGGAAGAAGCACACTAGCATGTGGAATCATGAGGTGTCAAAGGGATGAGATATCAGGCTTCAAGAACTCAAAAGCATAACTTTGCATGCTCATTTTCCTGATATGTGTGCATATGCAAATGTGGTGAAGAAAGCTGATGGTGCCCGGCTACCAAAAGATATAGCATCTGGGGACTTAAAGGCTTGAGTAAACAAACGGCCATTCAGCTCAGAAGCAATAAAGCCCACATGGAAGAAGCACACCACCCTGTGTGATCATGAGGTGGTGAAGGGATCCGGTGTCAGGCATCAATGAGCCAAAATTATATTATTATTAATGAAGGGAAGTGCAGATTGGGGACCCAAAACCCATCAATAGGTGAGGTGACATCTTTTGCAGAGGGATTACAAGGAGGAGATGAGTCAGTTAAGATACAGGGTAGGAGCTATGAAATATGCAACCTTCCTCTAGTTCCCATGCTGCCTCCCACCCACTATCATGACCCCAATTCTACCACATAAATCCAGCTAGACCAGGAGATGTACAATGAAGTTGGAAACATGGGAAACTTAGGATAGATGATCCCTCAAGACTAGTGATGGGAGTGGTAATACCAGGAGGGTGGAGGGATGGAGGAATGGAGAGGGAGAGCCAACTTCAGGGATCTACACATAGCCTCCTCTCTGGGGCATGGACAACAGGGAAGTGAGTGTTGGGACACTTTGTACAGTTTACAGGATGGAAAAATAATTTGTAAATTACTAAGGGTTCAAGGGGAAAGGGGGGAGGAAGGGTAATATAGGGAGCAGATAATGGGGGCCTGGAGGGAGGGAGAATGTTTTGAGAGTGATGATGGCAATGGGTGTGTAAAAGTGACCTGAATACAACTGATGTTGTTAGGGATTGTGATGGGAGTTGTAGGGGCCCCTCAATAAAATGATTAATTTTTTTAAAAAGGGGGGGGAAGGGAAAAGGGAGGATTTTTTTTTAAAGGAGCTTGTATCAAGGGCTCAAGTGGAAAATATTGGGAAATGTATGTGGAAATATGTGTGCTAATGTGCTTGATACAAATGATGTACTGAATGTTGTAGTAGCTGTAAGAGCCCCCAATAAAATTTTAAAAAAGAAAAAAAAAATGCTGAGTTTGTCTATAGGAAAAGTTCTTTAGACAAACATCTAGCAGAGAAGTGGCCAAATGCTCTCCATTTGGAAAGGGAAAGAAGACTTTAGAGGTCTTGAATAACTGAGCCAGTCAGAGGCCTCCTTGATAAAGCTGATATAGACTAGAACCCATTGACTGTATATATTTTGATCTCATACTGTGTACCACCATTTTTATGAGACTCCTAGGAAACATTTTGGTACTTTTTGGAATCCTGAGATAATTTCAATATAATTTGAGATTAGGCAAGCTCGAGGATCTATTCACAGCATTAACTCTATTAACAGTTTCAAGCATACTGGCAGAAGAGATGAAATGCTTTATTTCAAAAACATCACAATAAAAAAAAATGGAAGGTTATTAATGTCCCCCAGTTTTAGTTCTAGTTCTCCCAGAGCAATCAGAGGCTTGGCATTTGTTTATGGAGTGTTCTGTTATTTAAAGAGAACTCTGGCTTTAAGAAATATGAATCTCATATAATGAGTCTTTCCTTTTCTCTAAATGTGAAAATTATACCTCAGATATGATGATCTCTTTGTATAAGTTTATTGTTGGAAGGACAACTAAGAAGAAAGAAAACCCGTGACTTTGATCTTCAGTCAAGAAACTGATGGAGTATATTCCCCAATAATTTGTAGTTCCTTTTACACAGTTTTAAAATCTAGTGACCTTTCAAGGAATATACCATCTCTTGGCCACTTAGATTAACCTGACCAAATCCATTTAAGTTGTTTTATACAACATTCAAGAAAGACTACTCACTATCAACTGGCTTCTACATAGCACTTTGAAGATTCTACCATTATTTAAAAGTGTCAAAAAATAAAGATGTCATTTTGAGGGCAAAGTGACCTGACTTAAGTTAGAGCACCTCATCTGCATTATGATTCTGAAAAGTGAACAGGAAAGACCTCATAAAGATTGATGCATTTGAATTATGGTCTTGGTGAAAAATATTGTAAGCACCCAGGGCATCCAGAACAGAGACCACTGCAACTTTGTCTAACGTACCTTGGACATGTTCTCAGGAGAGACTGGTCCTTGGACATTATTTGAGGATGGATTATCTGGAGAAGGAAAACCAGTGAAGTTTATAGATGAATATATGAAGAGAAATGTATATCAAGAAAATACTTCACCCATTTAAAGAAGTGCACAAGTTCTGAGTTGGTGGTTCAAATGTTAGGCTGAGGTTTCTCCTGATTTCTGTATCTGTGGGGGCTGATGAAAGCCCAATCAGCAGGTAGATGAAACAGTTCTGGCTGCATAAGCAAATGAAACCAAGGTCAGGAGTTGAGGTAGCTGTGAGGACTTCATGGCCCAAGGCTAGGCATTCAGTCTAAGATCCAGAAACAAGACAAAGATGTTTCTCAAGTGAAACACAGTTATTGTCAGAGAATTGCATGGTTTTTTCCCCAAATTTGAAGGTTCTGTCCCCATGATTCATCTGCAGGAGCCCCCAAAAGTTCAAAGCTCCGTACTCTCTGCTGCTGATAAAACAAGCACCAGTACATCATGTGAATCACATAGCCAACATGGTAGATCAACTTGCATAGCTTGAAGAACCAACTGTAGAGCCATGGTTATCAGGAAGAGGACAGGTGTATGACCCCAAAGATGAGTAAATCCAAACCAGCAGCTTAGATGGCAGGTCAGGGATGACTCTCACCATTGACATGCAATATGCCAGACTTTTGCATCAAATCCTCAAAATGTCTGCTACCAGGGTAGAGTGTATGTGTGAATGCACACGTGCATGCACATGCACGCAGGAGAGAGAGACAGAGAGACAGAGAGAGAGAGAGAGAGAGGTGGTTGGTGGGGGTGCAGGGGCATGATATTAGGCAAGGTAAAGAGAGAGAAGTACACATACTAGTTATCAAGGTGCACTTACTTTTAGTTTTGAACATATTTCACCTGCTTGACTTTCAGCTAAGCAAATTTTAATATTTTAGTATATGTGCTGCTGAAGCAAGCACACAAATTTTAGTATTTTAGTTTATCCACACAAACTCAAATTTTTAGTTTATACAAGAACCTATGTGAAGGAGTGAATTATGCCTCTCACCCCCGTCCAAAATGGTAAGGCATCTTAAAATTTAGGAAAATATACTCCTGTTTAGAAATAGGCCTTTCTCTTTAACGCCAATTAAATCATACCAGAGTGGGGTGGCTCTAAACTTCATCATTGGTGTTATAAGTGGGACACAAACACAGACACAGACAGCAAGGGACTAGATAGACACTATGTGAACCCGTCTGAAAGCCAGGGACCACAAGGTCTTTCAAGGCTACTGTCAGGTAAAGGAATCTACTATGCCAAGGCCTTGATTTGGACATTAAAATGCAGGGCTGTGGTAACATGGATTTCTTTTCTTTCAATCACCCACTTGTGCTATTTGTGTTACATCAGCATTAGGATACAGTGGCAACCCATATGAAATATCAACTCTGTTGTAACTGGCCCCAGGTATTTATTCTTTTGGAATTTGTTGATCATATGTACAATCATGTTGCTTTCAATCTGAAGTAACAGAAAGTGCATCCTTTGGATACCTTTTTAAAGGATGACAGCTTAGACGGAATCATCTTCTGCCTCCGCATGGTGATAAACAGATAACTCAAATCTACTACCACCAACCAAATTCCAACTCAGAGTGACTCAATAGTCCTTCTAGGGCAGTAAGTATTCAATGGAGCAAAGAACTTCATTTTTATCCTTGAGTTTATTTCCCTGAGAGAATGAATATTTTCTTATAATAATTAGGGCTAATTGCAAAACTCAAATACCTGAAAAGTGGATGTTGGAATAAATCTAAAATTGCTCCGATAGGCTTCAGGACAGGCTGAACTATAAGACAATCCAGTTTTGCCATTCTTTCTTAAGTGAGAGTGCCTATATTTTCATATCCAAAAGAAGTAGCCACATGCTAACAATTTAATTGTTTAAAATTGTCTCCTAAAAAAGTGAAAACCACTTCTGTTAATTGCGCTAAATATTTAAAGCATTCATTAAACTGGAGAGAAATGGAAGCTGACATCCAGGTTGGAAAGATTTCCCTATACATGAAGGGCAGACAACAATCAAGACACTGTTCATTTGTCTCTCAGCTTATTTCCTAACAATTGATCTTCAATCATCTCCCCAATTCCTTCTCATTAGCAGGCAATAAGAAGGAAGACCATTTATTGCCTCTGATTGAAAAAATTACGGCAACACATTCATTACCAATTTCCAAGGACTTTCTTCATGATCAGTTCCATCAATCAGTCCGAGAGGTGCTCATCTTTCCTCTTTCAAAAAGAAATATCTGATACTTATGAGCATCCTTCTTAAAACTTAGTGGAAATGTAAGTCTAGAAATGAGGCATGGTTGGGATGAATATATAGGACTCAGCGAAGGTTTTTACTTCTTCTGTGCATAAACTAGATAGGATACTCTTCCATTGGGAAAAATACTTAGCAATATGTATGTAGAACCCAAGTGGGGAGAAAATACACCCTGTACTGTGTTACAAATTATACACGATTGGCCAAATTTTTTATACATCCCTCCCTTTATGACCCAGGCCAGTCACTACAGAGAACTCAAAACTATCATATATTTGCTAATTCCATGCTCATTTTTTAATGACATGGCTTAGCAAAGAAGGTCTAGCTCTGCCTTTGTGATTGAGTATTATTGAAAGCTTTCACCTCACTTTTGAGTAAATAGTACCCACCATTGAGTGGTACAAGTCAACATTTATTCAAGTCTAAAACTCAGTCCAATATATGTATACTTTCTAGCAGCAGTATTTGAATTCTATACCATTTGATAAATTGATGATACTATCAATAGAATTCCCATATGTCCCATAGGGATAATTTATAATGTTCACCAATAAAATGATAAGGATATCTCTAATGTGAATCAGGGACATATATACTCAAATCAGAGACTTTGAATTTGAGTTTGAACTTTCACTGAATGGCATCACTAATCTAAGAACAGTTGGTTCTTATGCCATGATCCTACTCAATTCTTGCCCTCATGGAAAGATCACTGAAGAAATGAGAGCTGCAGCCAAGTATGGAGGAAAAAAGCAAATGGTGTCCACCTATCAAAAAAAAATAGGGTCTGGATCTCAAAGGCTTGTGTTAAAATATTAGCAGTCTAAATGTGGTGGCAGTAGGACCCACGCAGAAGAAGCACATCAGCCTATGTGACCCAAAGATTTTAAAATAAAAGATCCAAGACAAGAAGAGGGAGCATTAATGGAGTTTAAATTCTGAACGCTCGGTTTGCAGAGGGCAATGTAAAACAGTGAAAGTCTAAAATCCATTTCCAGAGTCTCCACTCAGATTAAGTTTCCATTGAATTTCCTTTGATCAGGAGTATGGACAGCCATGCTATCTAGCAGAGTGCATTAGAAAGTGGATCAATGTTGATGTAGTTAGGTTACAATTTACCACCTTACCATTTTTGTTCCCTTTTGAGCCAATTTGTACTGTTGTTATCTGTTTGGCGCCATCAGGTTGGTTGATATTCCTTGGAAGTCCGTGCATGACAGAAGGAAACTCTGCGCATTCCTGCCCCAGGCTCACCACCTGGCTATGCTTGAGCTGCTTGTGGAAAGCATGGTGTCAATCCATCTTGCTGAGGGGCTTCCTTTTTCTGCATCTCTCTTTCACTGAGCATGACAGCTTTCCAAATGTGTTCTTATTTTTTTTAATATTTTGGCTTTCTTTTCTGGTGAAGGTTTTGTTTCAGTTTATCATTTTATGTTTGTTTGATTGCACGACTTTCTGTATAAAGGAAAATCCAGAATAGGTAAATCTATAGAGAAAATAATGATACTAATAATGTTGTAGAGTCATGTCAGGGAAGGTTGAGGAAAAATGGGTACAAAAAGACGAGTGCAAAAAGAAAAAAAAATGTTCTAAAATTGTTTACTATGATGACTGCACAACACTATTTAATATAATTAAGCCATTTAATTTTATAACATGAAGAATGTGTGTGTGTGTGTGTGTGTGTGTTGTGGTGCTGGAGGGCGCAGGATGCAGGGTGGACGAAGTGAAGCAGATGAATAGATAATTGAGTCAGAAGAGTAACAGAGCACAGAATACTGCTTTTTTGAGTTCTTAGAATCTCCAATTAATCACATTTTGAGTTTGAATTTTAGACATATCAAGATCTTTATTTTTGATATATTGAATTTCAAACAGTACAAATAAAAATCACTAGTGTGTAAACAGGTGCTTGGAGAATTGCTGTAGTTATGTATTTTTGAGTCTCTTCCATTAGTTTATTGAATGATGTTGCATGATCATTTAAAGCCTCAAGTTTGCTGATTTATGCTCAAATTTAATTTAGAAATATTGGATGGTTATTATGAAAGATAAAAGTCTCTTACCCAAACTCAAGAGCCTTAGTGATATTTCATATTACATTCAGAGTACATGGTGATTTAGGTTATTTATTTAGTTATTTACTTACTTACGTACTTGCCTATTTACTCATTTGGTTGATCGGCCCTTTTAACTGACTCTTCATGGGCACCAGAGAGGAATATGCCCTCCATATTTTCAGAGTGGACCTATATTCTCCTGCAACAGGACTTGGGTTACTCCTGGTTGACTAGAGAAACAAATTCATAGAAACACTCATGTGTCTTGTCAATGGCATTATCTCCCAGTGAGTGAGCTGAGAGTCTCTCCTGTCAACTAGGAGGAAATACATGAATTCCCAGAATTCTCAGCAAAATTTCATGCCTTCACAAAGGCCTCATTGGCTATGATCCCCTTGATAAACTAGACTCCAACCCTTCACTCTTAATCCTCAAAATTGACAAACAATTGTATAACTACCACAGGACTGTTGATTAAGCTAGATAGGTTGCAATTGAACGGATCTTCATTTCCTATTTCAAGCTATAAAACTAAAACAAACAGAAAGAAGAAAAAATAAGTACTATTTATGGAAACTGATTCTCAGGCTATCCCATCACCAAATGTCTACCTTTAATATCAAATTAAATGGTCTCATTTAATTAGATAATAAAGGAAATAGATGTTAGCCTTTGAAGTATCATGAGAAAATTAATTGGCAGGGGGATAGATTTCATATTAAAAAAAGAACTATTTTATCTGAGGCTAGGAATGGCTTCTGATAGAGACCAGGATAAAGAATTTAATCACTTAAATGTCAGTCATCTCTCAAGTGGAAAAGAATAATTCTCTATCTTGTATGAAGTGTTATAAAATAATACTTCAAAAGAAACAAATGCTTAGACCACTTACAGTCTTCATTTCAACTTGAATGCTGACCTATATGACAAAATAAAGTTTTATTAGGGCCATAGTCCCAGAAAGCATCTCTTGGTTTTTAGTGGGACTATTGAATAACTGAAAAGTCATAGCATTGCTATTTTGAGTTCATGTTCAACGGAGAAAAAAAGTACTAGAAAACATTTATATTCCAAAAGGATATGTCTTACTGGAAAGTCTTCTGCTACACTCACGATGTGTCTGGATTGTCTGGGGTAAAAAGAGGCCAGAAGAGTTGCTTGAATTATGTAAGGAAAGGACTCTGTGAGGATTCTCTCTGACCTGGGAGAATTGCGTTGTTCTTCTGGTGGAAAAGAGTGTTTAGTGGAAAGATGTAACATTTAGGTGACAAAGCAATATATTCTCACCATGCCTTTCTTCAGATGTTTGTAGTAAATCTTTGTTTTCACTGTAAATAGCTCTCAAAGAGCCTTAACCAAAAATAAGCTCTAATGTATAAAACTAACACTTTAAAGAATTGGAAATATGCATATATACATAAAACTTATTTGAAATAGTTAAAAAGCATGATCTAAATCAGACAGACTCTCTATTGAATCAACTTCCTTTGAGCATCAATTATCATATGTATTGATTTACATGAAAATCTTTTGCTGATACGAGAAATAATTAAAACAAAATAAGAGAAAATAAAATATTTGGATTCATAGAGAAAACAAGACTTTTGATCTCTGCATAAATATTTACAGAATCATTTGTTGACTATTTTTAGACATACAAAGGGAAATAAGATATAATGTCTTTAGAATAGTAATGAGTAAGAAGCAACAATAAAGGGTAAGTTTCAAAAAGTAAATGGCATGCAATAGTCAACAAAGACAGAAAGATATAGCATAGAAAAGAACGCCTTCAACAGAAATGGAGGTCTCCTGGTGGTGATGAGATCTAAACCGAATCATAAGGAGTTCATAAAATGTAGGCAAACGGGAACAGGGCAGAAGAGCATTCTAGGCTCTAAAGAGGGACCTAGGAAGATAAGTAAGCTAAGTACTGAGAATGACAATGTAATGTCATCGGGGAATTCCAAATGAAGGATAACTGAAAGAGCATTATAGGAAATACATATCTGCCATGGGTGAATCGTCTTGAATACCAATAATGATTTTTTTGTTTTAATTCTGTAAAGCAATGGAAATCATTCAAGAACATTGCTGCCAATAAGGAAACATTATTTCAGTTGGGTTTTACAGTAAATGTCATACTAGGAAACATGATAGAGATTGAATATCTGTGCTGAAAAATCGTAGAAAGCTCAGTAGCCTTCATAAGGCAAAGCAGACTAACCGTGGCCCCAGGTGCATCATAATAGCTTTCAGTGGCTGTTTGGGGAGGTAGCATCTCCATCGCTGTCTCCCAATGCACGCCTGGGTTCATTGCAGCCCTTAGGGTCAGTAGGCAAGTCCATTAACCATTTGCACCACTCCATCCAAGGGGATAAACTTATATTTCAAGATTTAATTACTAAAAGAATATGATACCAGAGTAGATATAAAGCTCGTGATAGGAAAAATAACTTTGGAGAAAACACACAGACATATATGTATATCTAATATGCATACAATTTGAAATGTGAACTGTCTCAGAGGAAAAATGTAGACTATCTAAAATTCAGGAACAAGGATTAGGCGAGAAAACAAGTTTGTCATGACTGCAGGAGAACTCATATATTAATGAATATTAATTGAAATCTTGGCATTAATGAAATACTGATTGGTAAGGAATAAAAGATGAAGAAGATTATATCTATTTTCTGGGGCATGAAGAGAAGAAAGAGAGTCAGGTATAAAGACAAAACGGCTATTCAGAGAGAGGGAGAGAGAAGTAGAACCATGAAATGATTAGACTATTGTTGAAATTGAAATAGGACAAGGAATCAAAATAGAAAGTGTATGCAACAGGGTCAAATATGCCAGGCACAGAATACTGACGATGAAAGACATATTGGATAGAGGGAGAATTCCTCATCAAGGATCATTAAGATAACAACTTAAACTATTGAGGAACATTGATGGAAATTTTTAAGTGAAATTAATGAAAAGGACATAGCAGGGAACCTTTGCGATGTTAGGTTGGGCAGAGTTTTCTTAATATCAAGAGGACAGGTCATAAGTGGAAAATAAATAGAAATTCATCAAAGTTAAAATGATCTGATTTTTTGTTTGTTTTGTTTGTAAATATGGAACGCTTCACGAATTTGCATGTCATCCTTGCGCAGGGGCCATGCTAATCTTCTCTGCGTCGTTCCATTTTAGCCTATATGCTGCCGAAGCGAGCACAAAAAATCCACTTTTTAAAAGAGCTGTACGTAAAACATTTAAAGGTGCTCCAGGTCAATAATGACAAAAGAAAGAGCCTAATACAGATGTACAAAAAAAAAAACTTTAAAAAGCTCTTACTCAATGAAAATATGTTCATCATCATCCATGACTGTTGTCGTTAGGTTTTATCCAGGCGGCCCCAACCTGGAGCAACTTTAGGAGAACGGAACACTGCCCAGTGCAGGGCTGGCCACACAGTTGATCTGATACAGAAGCCTGTTGTTGCAGCCCCTGTGTGGCTCCAGTTCCTAGAAAGCCTGCCTCCTTTGAGGAACCCCCTGTATTTTGCCCCAGTGAATGGTCTCTGCAGACAACATGTCTGAAGCATGTAAGAGAAAGTCTCATTCTATCTGCCTCTAAGGAGCACACTGGTGGTACTTCTAAAATCAGACAGTGTGTCGTTTTCACAGTGCATGGTATTTTCAATATTCTTCTCCAGCCCTACGATTCAAATACATGGACTTTTCTTCTGTGTTCCCTATTCAATGCCCAACGTTTACATGCATATGCTACCATTGAAAATACCATGGTTCTAGTCAGGATCGCCTCAATTCTCAACATAATATCCTTGTTTTTCATCACTCTAAGAAGGCGTGTGTGGCAGATTTACCTATTGCAACTTGTCTTCTGATTTGCTGCTTTCATGAGCATTGCTGAAGGATGCAGACATGACAAAATTCTAGATAACTTCCATCCTTTCTTCTTTATTGTCATCTTACCTCTTGGTTCAACTGTAATGATATTGGTTTTCTTACCCTGAATTGTAATCAATACTGGAGAATCCAATCCTTGATCTTGTCAGCAAGTACTGCAAGTCCTCTTCACTATTGGCAAGCTAGGTTGTGCCATCTACACATCCCAGGTTGTTAATAAGCCTTCTCCTCATCCTGTTGTAATAGTCTTCTTAACATAACCACCTTCTCCGATAATTATTACTCCTTTGTTGTCTATTCTTAGGCTAGAAGCCCTGCTGTAATATGTTTACTTTGGGCAACTCTGCTGGCACTTGAAATACAGTGACAAAACTTCCAGCATCAGAGCAACACACAAGCCTCCCTAGTAGGACAAAGGAACAGACAAACGGTGGCAAGAGTCATTAGAGAAGTGAAAATGAAAAACATGCTGAAATATCACTAGTCACCATTTGAATATCTGATAAATCTGTAGAAGACATGGCGTCTCAGGCACATGTATGGAGCATGAAAACAATGTAGTGGGTTTTGAGAAATATTCAGCAGACTTTTTCTTCTTCGTTTTTATATTAAATATCCACATACGCTCAGATCCATTCCTTCTACTCTGAGGCATTTACCCAAGGCATATAAAGCCAGACGTGCATGCAAAGGTAAAGGTTCATATATCTATGATTATAATTGTCCCAAATCTGACATTAAAAATAATGTATTTCCCTTATTTTCTTGACATTTAAGAACCACAGTAGTGCAGTGGTTTAAACATTGGGATGTGAAATGCAAAGTCACTATTTCTAATACCTCCATCATTCTTGGAAGGGAAATAAGATTATGCAGGCCCACAAAGATTTAGAAGCCCTCATTTAGAAGGACTAGTTTAACTCTATCCTATTCTAACTAGCTTTAACTCTATCCTATTCTAACTAGCTTTAGTCAGAATCAACTCAGTGGAAATTTTTGTTTGCTTGTTTAGATATGCCTATTTGTCTGTGTCAGAAATACAAGTGAGGGGGTTCATATGTTTATTTTATAGAGAAGTATTTATTTTGTATAATTATGGGGATAGAAATTCAATCTGAGACTGCTAACATTAGGATAAGGCTCTCTCTCTCTCGCTCTCTCTCTGTTGTATCTGTTCTGGGTTTCTATTTCTTGGTCATCTTCCTATCTCTTGATATCTCTCTTTCCATCTCTGCCTCCTTAATCCCAAGGCTTCCATTATATAATTCATAGATATTAATTTAAGACCCATCTTATATTAATACTGTCTCAATAGCAAGTCAAAGAAGACCCATTCCTATATGAGGGCCAAGCTATAGATGCAGGGATTAAGAATTACAAGACCTAATTTTGGAGGGAGACAATTTAATTTATAATACTTTCAACAAACCAATTGTGTCATAGCCTTCTACTGGAATGCTTATATCAGTAAAAGTAATAAAATACTGATCCATGCTCAAACCTGGATGAATTTCAAAGTAAGTATTAAAAATGAGAAAAAGCTAAACAAGAAAAGAGAGCATACTTTATGATTCCAAAATGCACCCTAATTCAAAGTGACAGAAAGCATAGCAGTGTTTGCCTATAGCAGAGAATAAAGGTAGGTGAGAGAGAAGTAGAAGAGGGATAGAAGTTATATTTAGTAGTCCCATAACGAGGAAATTATCATTATTATCTTGATTTATGGTAAATACATGTCAAAACCTATCAAATTGCACACTTTATGTGTGTTTAGTCTGTTATATATAATTATACCACAATAAGCTGTTAAAGACATAGGCAAAGAGATCAACATGGAAAAGTTATTGTAAAGGTGAAAAGGACACTGTGTAAGGGCTTATATTTAAGAAGGCAGGAGACCTTCCCCTGTACCGTCTCTTATAGAGGTATGAAATAAGAAACAGAATCCACTGCCATGGAGTCAAGTGAAACTCATAGACCTTTCATAGTATTTCTGGGACTTTGTTTTTCTTCATGGGGGAAGACAATCTTCTCTCTGCTCTCCACTCCTCTCCTCTGTTCTCCTCTCCACTCCTCTCCTCTCCTCTCCTCTTCGCTCTCTAACCATAGAGCGGGTGGTGGATTTGAGTTGAAGATATTGAGTTTAGCAATACAAAATTTACAGAACTTTGCTACCAGGACTTCCTATAGGTATGAAAAAATGGGATAATTGTCGCAAAACACTTTTCTAATGTCACCTGTGTTCACTTAGTTCACCAGGCGTGAGCTGAAGAGTCAATGAGGAGAACAAATTCTGTTCATCATGCATGAACCATAGTTGTCACCAGTGGAAAGGTTATAAGCCTTGAAAAGAGCCCAAATCCCTGTCCTTGTGTCTTTTTCAACTCATCGTGATGCTTAAAGACGGGCTAGAACTGCCCCTCTAGGTTTTCTGAGATGGTAACTCTTGAGGGGAACAGAAAGTCTCATCTTTCTCCTTTGGAAAGTCAGGAGGATTTGAATGGCAATCCTGACTGATAACAGGCTGACACGGAACCATTAATGCCACCAGGGCTCTTCTGAAAGGACATTACATCCTGATTATTTACCCAGAAATCCACCTTTCTGGTCTGGACTTACGCAGTTCTTCCAAGAGCAATAGTCAACAATTTACACATAGCACCCAACAGGAGGTGCTAAATTAGGTCACTTAGCTACACTACATTATACCTTAGGAGGATTCTAAAGACTGACTCTAGATAATTAGTAGTCTCTTTTGAGTCACGCTAACTTGAATATTAATCAAAATACTAAAATGGATAGGAGAAAAACTTGACCAGGGCATGAAATTCTCTTGAATCTTCTTCTATCCTTATGCTCTTTTATATTTCTTGAAAGTTGACTTTTACTGATTAAAAATGCATAGATGAAGAAACAAATACATCAAAGAGATTATTGATTGATTAGGTAAAGGCTAATTCTCACTTGATCCAGAAAACCTAAATTGCATATGTGAATGCTACCATTGTAGTCAATAGGTATCCATTAAAAATCTACCAAGATCTATTAAGATTTACTAGTATCTATTAAGAAACTACTATCATTAGGAACAATGATAACACCTGCTCTATTAAGGGTTCCTTCAGCATTACATCAAGTAATATTTAAAAGCAACTAGAACAGTATTGGCTATACGCAAAGTTCTTAGCAATTAGTTGCCTATAAAATGCAGTAGACATACAAGATAAAAAGAGAGAAGGGAAGACACATTTTCCAATAATAGTTAAAAATTTGAAGGCTGCTTATATGCATTATCACTGTCCGGCTGCACTTTGACTGCTCTTCCTCCTCCCCTTGATTCCCTTGTAAAGGGGTGACCAATTACCCACCAGTGGGCCTTAGGTCCCCGCACTGCTCTCTCTCTCTCTCTCATTCATAATGATGTGATTCTTAGTCTTTGATACTCGATACCTGCTCCCTTTGGCCCCTCTTGGTCACACAGGCTGGTGTGCTTCTTCCATGTAGACTTTGCTGTTTCTGCACTGAACGGCAGCTCGTTTATCTTCAAGTTTTTCAGAGTCCAGAAGCCTTCCTTCCCCCAACCATCTTGGTCCCAACTCTACCTTACAAATCCAGATGGACTGGAGAAGGTACACTAGTAGAGAGGGGAGTTGGAGATATGGGGAAACCAAGACAGATGAGGCCATTTGGGCTAGTGGTGAGATTGGAGATGATAGATAGGTGGAGAGAAGGTGGGGTAGAGAGATGGAACCAACTGCAAAGATATACACATAAGCTCCTATTTGAAGGACGGGCATCAAAGGAGTGGGTTGGGGGAGAGGTTGGGCAGTATAAAATTATTTTTAATTATATATATCAAAAATATGTATATATATCAAATATATACCATATATATGTATATATACCAAAAATTTGAAGACTGAAAACATTTAGGTAGTCTGAATGATGTATAAAATCAGAGGACTACTTCAAGTGAGAGAGAATGAATGAGAAGATGGATTGAAATAAGGGAAACGTGGATTAATTTAAAGAGACTACAGCAAATAAGTAAAAAAAAATTCAAATGAATATCTTAATTGAGTAACAGTAAGCTCCAGCAAGACTGTTCTCTGTGTATAAAAGGAGGCCATTGATATTTTCATGTAAAAGAGTTATGATCAATTTTATTTTTTGAAGGACTAATCTAAGCACAATGATCAGATTAAATATGATACCATAAAAGTATAAATCAGATATTCCAGTAAGAAGTGTATGTCTTTAACAAATTGGAACAAAATACTGAACTTGAAAGATAGCAAATGAGATATATAAAACAGATGAAAAGACCTAATTAATTTTACATCAGGTCAAGGGAGAGAAGCATTATAATAGATTTTCTTCTGTTCAAATCTATTCTGCAATTTGGCACACAATTGAAATCCATAAGATACTGTTTAATCACATCATTCTGTCCTTAAAATAAGTTACTGGATCACTAGGCTAGCCAAACAAAATCTCAATGACTTTGTCAGGGCTGGAGGTCATGACTTGAAATATAGCTACTACAATTCCCCAACCCATATCATCTACTAAAAGACTGCTCCATAATTAATGCCAGAATCAATGTCAATAACAAAACAATGCAAGACCTTCAACTTTATAACTTCTTTCTCATCACAGAAAAGTTTTAAATTGATTGAAATTAGATGGCTTTCTGAAAGATCAATGGAATTATCTGTTAATTTGGGCTGATTTACTAATCTGTAGTGAACAGGGTATGCTAAAACTCATGTGAAATTGACAACTTTGCCTTAGTCAGGAAGTACAAGTATGGCTTGTCTGCTGGACACTCCAACTCTATCTGCAATTCTAAATTTCAAATGAGGCTTTTGTCCTGTAGGAAGCTGCTGTATAGTTGGAAGAGAGACAGATGCCAACTAAACCCAGAAGCAGAATCTTTGTCATGGTGAAAATATTCACTACACATTAGTAAATGTGCATGGGGTAAGCCCATAATTATATTGCTTACTGAGAACTATGTTCTATATCTTAATACATCCTGATGCATTGCCCCCTTCCCTCAACAACATGCTATTTTGTCCAATTCTGCAAAATGAATTTCGAAAACCAACTTGTGGTTAAAATCAATAAATTATGTTTGCTCTCTTCCATATGTTTGTTATATAACTTAGAAAACAATGTCATATATTACTTTCCTGTATTGTCATCACACATGCAAGGTTGGCTCTGTCTGAGGAGCATAGTTTGGTATCCTCCTCAGCAGATTTCATAATATTTTGCATATGCTTGATGATCAATAAATATTTGTTCAATTAATGATATATCTATCCTTTATTGCTGTATCCTTACTCTGTTCAAGGCTCAGTATTCTTTGTATCCAAAGGAGATTTGGGTTTATAGCTACAGAATAAGAGAGGAAATAACTGGTATATTGTCAAAAAGCAATAAAGTGAGTAAACATACATTTTATAACTACTTGTTTTTATGCCCAAGTTCATTCTGTCATTTCAGTGAAACAATCTCTTGAATGAAATCAATGCAACATATAGTATTTTAAGGAACTATATATTTGGGAACTTCATTTTCTGATATTCAATGTTACATATCAATAGCAAAAAATAATAATCAACTCTCATGGTAATACTCTATAGAAATTAAATACAAGGGTGGCATTCTTTGGGATGTGATAAGCCTGCCAATGCAAGATAACAATATCAAAATATCTATAAGGTTTGCAACTTACATTTTTTGTTATGCCTCAATGTCTAAGACCTTAAAAATGTAATTGAATATAAGTATGACTAAGATTCCCTTTCTTCACAGAAATAATAATGATTTTGAGTGGGATTCAGAGAGTTTACACAGTTTGTTCAGGGTACAAAACTAGTAAATACTAGCACTAAGACATCCAACAGACTGCTTTATGGCATGCTAAAAGGAAAAATAATTCTTTTGCATCCATAATGTGTACAACAAAATCACTTCACCCTCATTTCTAAAAGGTGCCTTCTGGTTATAGCGCCTTCAAGACACATTGTTCTTCTGTCAATCTATTATATTGTCAATGATCTTCACCAACATCATCATTCAAATACATCAATTCTTCTGTGGTCTCCCTTATTCAATTCCAGATTTTACATACATGGAGGTGATTGCATAGGCCATGTAAAATTATAAATTGCTAGCAAAATAAACACCCAAACTTTCTGCCATCAAATCTATTCCAACTCCTAGTTATCTCCCATGAGGTCCAAGACTGTAGCTCTTTACAAGGGGAGAAAGCCCCATTTTTGTCCTAGGGCACAGCTGGAGGTTTTGTACTGTTGAGTTTTCAAATCTCAACCCCACTCTTAACCGCTAAATCCTGAAGAGAGCTTCTGATAAATTACTACATAGTCTTCAATTTTATCCTAGGAATACTTCAAAGTATAAATGCACTCTATAAACTTGTATGACGTGACACTACACATGTAGGAATGCCTGTCACAAGGGCCGTCATATAATAAGCACAAAATCCATGATTGTCTTGTTTACTAGAGTCTTTCTCTTCATGCACAGCCCTCAACTATACACAAACACCAGTTGCTTCACATCTGTCCCAATTCCTGACTATTGATGTGTGTCCAAGCAAAGTGATGCATAGTATTTTCATGGCTGAATTTTTTGGTGACTGTATCATGCGTTGTTTCTTCTGGATCCCTCTACCTGGATACGGGGCTCTAACATCTAGCTCAGTAACTGAGGACATTAACCATTTGTACCAGCTTGGGGCTCCCCGCATCTCTATGGTGGTTTGTTGCCATTGAGCACACTTTGACTCATGGCTTCTTGATGGGCAAGTGGAACGCAGCAAATGATAGCCTGTTCCTGTTCACCTTTAGGAGCTTTGATAGCTTGAGTCCACTGCACTATAGGTGTAATGTTTTTACCTAACAAGACACACATATATGTGTGTACAAAACAATGTAAGCATTCAGCTCTTGCTTGTATTAGAAATTAGTAGGCATAAAAAGCATCCACATATCATTTAAAAACTTACTTTATTTTTACATGATAGTTTCATCAATATGCAATTGATATATTAGACATTTCAATACTTCGACGACATTCATGAGAGTTGTGCAACCATCACCACAATAGAGGCCAGGACGGTTCTCCCTTTACTCACTGTGATTAGCTTTCCATTGCCTGCCAGCCTCAGCCAGCCACGTTCCCTTCAATCTGTGAATAAGTTGCATTTGTAGGTTCTGGTGAGTCCTTTCTAACAATTGACGAAAGAAGGGATGGACCTCATTATAAGACAGAGTCCACTAGGTAAAAATATGATAGTTTGACATCGATGTCCCTCTTGAGCCAATTTTTAATATTTTGCCCCAGCTTCTAATATTTTTCTTTTGGTTTTAGATTGGGATTTTTCTTTGTTTCATTATGTCATGGGAGGGCTGTTGGTATTTGACTTGATTTTGTGTGTGTTTTTATATGAAATCTCACATTATTTTGATTGAGCATTCAGTTAAATATGGCTTTCCTATTACTAATGCCACTCTGCTGCTACATCCAAGATTTAACAAGAAGACCTCAAACAAATGCATACATTGTCAGGAAAGTATTGAAGGCCCGGAGCTCTGCAGACCCATTAAGTGCAAATCATGAAAGGGTAATAGTCACTATCCGAGAAGGCTGAGATAATTTCCCCCTGTTCAGACAGATCCTCAGAGGCTACGGTCTATCATTTACTCTTCATCTTAATGCCTCTGGCAGACAAGGAGTCCTGCTATATCGGGCAGACCTTCCTTCTACTTCAGAGATTCCACTCTTCCGGGACAGAAAAATGTCAGGTGTGGGTGTGGCCATGGGACACTGAAGTAGAATATCATTTTGTAGCAGAAATTCAAGTTTTAGGCAAATAGAATTGGAACTTGGATTCAGCAGACTGTTTAAGTTCACACTCAAATAACTATTGTTGGCACTGATATGCCAGCTTGTGAAAAAATAAACACAATGTCTCCTTAAGCTTTTGACCATAAAATATATTCCATAATAGGTTTAAATGCACATAAATAACATGCCCACTGGACATGCTAGCAGGGAAGACCAGTCACTGGAAAAGGACACCACACTTGGCAAGGAGAGGGGCAGCACAAAGAGAAAGACCCAGGATAAGATGAAACGGTCTGTGGTGGTGACAATGGGCTCAGGCACTGGTGATGAAGGCACCAGGCCACGGAGCATCGGGTTCCATTGTGCACTGGGTCACTTTGAATGGAAACCAACCTGAAGGCACTCCAACATCAACAACAACAGCATGCATTTAATTGAATGCAATTGTCTTTTGGCCTGGAATTATGTACTGTAGTTAGGAAAATTTCTTTCGAGGCAAGTGTCACAGCCAGTGTAAGCGTCAAAAATGAATCCATGTCTTTATTAGGACACTTTTTCCTTTTTATCACAAACTAGGATTTTCAGTTGGAACCTATTGATTTACTTGTGTTTCTTTTCTAAGTAGTTAGCATTAGGGAGCAGAACACCTGAGATTGCTCACTATATATAGTGAGCACAAGTAATGCATGCTTACCGTGCTTACTGGGTACCACATCCCTTGTCAGGGTTGTAACTTTGAAAACAAAACAAAAAGACTGAGTTTTCAGAAGGTTTTGTGGGATTACAAAATGGAAATCAACTATACCGTAAAGAAGATATTTTGATGTGGTATGGTAAAAATTACGGCATTGTTGACTATAGAACAGTAAGTAAGCACAAATAAGTCTATGCTTGAAGACTTGCTTATTGATTACTCTGGCATTTGGGGAACATGAATATGTAATGAAATAAATAGCCTTAGAAAAATTTACCCAATTTTCTATTAGGAATTCTGCTTTTTTAAAATTTTGTTCCAAAATAGGTCAATGATTTTAATTTAGCTCAATTATTATATGTATAAAACAAAATGCTTCAAATAAAAACTAGCTGGTAACTAAGCATAGTTGTTTACTGAAATAAAATTTGAATGAAATGAATAAGGACAACATTTTTAAATAAAGATGTTCCTATGGGATGTTTTTTTTTTCTAGAATTCTGAACAATACAAAGAACACAACACAAAAGTGAGCACATTGGACTTTTCCATGTTATAGTACTTTTAAACTCTATTTGTCCCAAATCTTATAGATGATTGAATTACTCATTTTCTCTTTCATTACACTTCTTCCCAAGCTACTGACTTCGGACAATTTCTGAAATAAAAAAACAATTCTCCCCAGAGGAGAAAGAACTTGTTCTTTTTTTGGTAAAAGAAGTTTGCTACACATTTTAAAGACCATGCTGAGAGTAATTTTAAGAGTGTTTGTATACTGGTTGTTATAATTGGAATAAGTATATGGCCTTCTGAAATGTCTGTTTTGGTTGGATGATTTAAGAAGAGGAGATCCTATTAAAATTTTAGCAATACTAGTTTATAGTCATCCTTTATCTATGACAAGCTTTGCACGAAACCTCCAGTTTTATGAGAGGTGGGAGTACCACTTCCTGGGTTCTAATGAAGAGTTCTGATGCAGCCTCATACAACAAGGAGGAAGAGAACGTGTATACAGAGCCGGCCCTTCTCAAGGTATATAAGGGTCAAACCTAGTAAGGAGTTCAGTCACGCTCAAGACACTGGATCCTTTCCGCTCAACCACAGCCTGATCTAGAAAACTCATTATGTCTTCCCGCAACTACTGCTCTGGAAACAACAGCTCCAGATCCCTCAGAAATCCCTGCCATACTCCAGTCTCCTCTTCTCTTGCCTTCTGTGCTAACCACGTGAACTACGGAAATGCCATCTGTCTACCTAGTAGCTGTCAAGGCAATTCCTGGATCCTGGACAACTGCCATGAGACCTACAACAAACCAACCAAAGACAACCGTGGTGAATCTGCCATCTGCCAGCCAGCCAACTGTGAGCGCAGAAGCTGTGACGCCTCTTGCTGTCCTTCCACTGCTTACTATGTATCCAGACCCTACCAAGGAACCAGCTTTCTTCCTGTGTCTTCCCGGATCTCTGGATCTTGCCTCCCAGTATCCTGCAGACCTCTGAGCTATGTGTCCTGTGGTTGCCATCCACTAAGTTCCCAGTTCTACAATAGCCATTCCTTTGGCTGTGTTCCCATGGGCTATGGAGCACTGAACTGTTTGCCCAACAGCTGTGGACCTGCGAACCTTCTCAATTATGGGTACCAACCCTTTGGAGGTTTGACCTGTGGTCCTCAACCTCTCAGTGTTGTGCCCAACAGCTTCAGGCCTCTGCGACCTCTCTCCAGTTGTTGCCTACCTCTGACCCACGGTTTTAATACTTGCCGTCCATCTTGCTCTGCACTGGGAAACTAGTAGCCTGCTTATCCCAGACAATAATTCTGTGGAAATGCCTGTGCCAAAATTCCCATTCTGGAGTTTTCATGTTTAATTTTTAGTTGGATAGTTATTTCTTTTAGAAATCTTTAGTTTTAGTTGTATTTCTCTGAGAAAATGCCAACTTGTTCATTTACCCTTCTCCTCTCTCTTTGCTATAATTGAATTATGCACTATTCAATATTACCCAAATGTGGAAATAGTTGGGTCATATGTAATAAATTAGGTTACCTTGCAAGATGAAACTTGTTTGTCATTGTGTCTTTGATTATTTTATTGTAACTCAGAATTTACCAACCCCAGTTGCTTACAAGAAAAAAAAAAATTAGAACAGGCAAGATGCAGTGATATGCTCTTCTCTGACAGCAGAGTAATAGCTTGATAGCATATTCCTCACCCTGCTTTCTTGACCTCTAACCCCATGTACTTAAGAAATGCCTGGAAAAATTTATTTTTGAGAAGTATATATTAGGATACTCCTTCTAATCCCCCTCTCTTCCAGGAAACAGGGTCTGGCCTTTCTAATTTCAAACTGAATCATGCTTCCTCTCTACTTCAATCTTTTATGGCTTCATAAGATAAAAATGTCATTTTGTGAGGGCTGGTTTCTTCATCGGCATCCTTACTCCTATTCCTTTTGGCTGTCTCCTTGAGTCCAGCACTGCACATGTTGCCAGTTGATGCTCAGTTCATTCAGACGTATGGTGAATCTGTGTATGTCCCAGGAGAACTGTATGTCCATAGGCTTTAAATGACTATTTTCTTGAAAACCGTTTTCTAGGCTTGTCTTATGAGGTGCCTCTGAGGCCACATGGACCATCAGCCTTTATGTTATCACCCTACTTGGTTAACCATTACAAATGCTAAAACCTCTTAGTACTTAACTTACAATTTCCCAAACATGCTGATGTTTACAATTCTCCAGCCTTTTCTCATCAAGATGATCAGGCTGTACTTTGTTTTTCTGTCATCATAACTCTTATTTACATATCAATTTTTAAAACACAGATCAGATTTACTTATTGCTATATCAATGTAGTAAACTAAATAATTTCCTGCTTATGAAGCAGCAGCCCACTATGTGCCAGAAAACAGGATACAGGGGGGAACTGCGTAGATCTGAACTATCAGAGTTTACCAGACACTTCACATCCTTAAGCCTATGAACATATCTTCATTAAAGTTACCTTTTACTTAACATTAAATTGTGGTGAGTAAAGATTTCACAAATTAAAATAAAGATGAGGTGTACAAACTCATAAGCTCTGCTTTTGAGAAATAGAAATGTACATATGTGTCTAGACTACCCAGAAAACATCTAGAAAAACAATGCTAGCTTTGAGACAGTGCATGCCAAAAGCTGACTGTAGTGGTTCAATTAGGAAAAAGTCTTATGTTTCCAGTATTCATTGTCCTCATCTTTCCTTATGCAGTCCTTGACACTGAAGCAGAATGCCAGGTACCCTCTACAAGCATGCCCACACTATGGATTTTAAACCTAGTCCAGATCCTTCTTTGCTTGATGTCTCTGTCTTGTTTTCTTAGATAATCTGTTTCTGAAATCAGAGCTTCTTTTCTGAAACCCTTCCTATGCCTTCCATATGCCTCTAACCTAGTGAGGAAATCATACCGTAATTCAACTTTGCCTTTTATATCAGTCACACTTGTGTTGCTGGTCTTGTCATATAGTTTAGTTTAAATTTATATTTGGTTTCATAAAAATAAGTATACTTGTTGATACTTCAGTATAAATATTCATATGTAAAAAATTTCACATAACTCACAATTCAATAGGAGCCATACTGTCTCTCTATCACACACCTTTACAATTTTAATTTGTGCTGTAGCAGACCTTTGGGATAGCTTTGGATTACTAACTTCAAGGTTTAAACCCACAAAGTACACTGAGGAAGAAAAATGAGACTGTCTGATCCCAGAAGGATACATAGCTTTAGAGACCCAACACGGGACTTCCCTGAGCCACAGTAAACTCCATGACTGTAGATTTAGGGTTAGTCATTCTTCAGACTTAGTTGAAAAAGGTTTTTCCATCTCATCTCTCCATATTTCAGAATTCTAATCGTTGGAGATTAAGACACTTGCTGTATTCAACAGTCTATGACTAGACAGGGCATTTAAAGTTTCTATGTTTTCTACATGTGATAATTTAATTTTGGTATGGTCAGATTTCTTATTTAATCACTTTAATACCTGGAAAGCAAATTAAGAATATTCCTTATTTGGCCAAGATCATGCCGATTATAAATGACTGGTTTGGGAAATGCATTCCCTTTTGCTCAAAGTCCATGTTTTCCCTCTTGAACAACAGCACCTATTCTACATGGGTTTTTAAGACAATTGGCATCAACTAATGGATTAGATAACACATGCAGCCTCTGGGTTCATAATTATTTTTTCTACAGCAAAATTAGTGGAGGATACATTTTCTGGATGCTTAAAATGTAAAATTTTAAAACTATCCCATTGTAAATATGTATTCCTTGAATAAACCCTTTGGACACAATCCACTTGAAACTAGATGTCAAAAGAACAGACTTTCTTTTGGAAATCCAAGCTAAAATGATACACTGCCCTACCTAAATAAACTGTAATCAGGAAAGAATTTTAGGTTTCTATAATAATCATTTCTGAAGCATCACTATTATATCTGAACTTTAAAATCAGACTCCCCATACAAAGTATGTGAGGAGAAACAGAATCATCTTGCTTATCATATCTGAAAAATACTGAGGAAAAAAACATTTCCATTCTGAATAATGATGAGGTTTAGCTGTGAGTCAGTCATATACAAGAAGCAACATGAGCCTACACTAACAGAGTATCTTGATCCTAGAAATTGGAACCTCGTTTTTTTTTACCTTTCAAATGATAGGTCATATTGGTTCTTTCTCAATATACACAGTGGTTTCTTCCATTTCCATCAATGCATTCGTTTTGCTGAAGAAGCCTCAATCTGAGTGAGAGAAGATGAAGTCATTGGAAATGACTCTTCAGGGATGAATTGATTTCCGGTTTGGGCACAAATATGAATAGTCATTCTCTTTGCATCAAGTAAGGGCTGAAAAATCTAAAAATGAGTGACTTTTCTTGGTCTCATCAAAAATTGAGGTCGGAGGGTCAGCATGTTTTTATGCTGTGCATCATTTAGTTGGCTCAGCCCCATTGCAACCCTTTGCACGACAGAAGGAAGTAGTGGGCATGTCCTATGCCATCCTCACAGTTGTTCCTATGCCTGCACCCATGGCTGTAAGCACTGTGTCAATACACCTCTTCCAGGACCATCCTTTTTCTTCAGTATCCATTACCCCACACTTTATCAAGAACCATATCCTCCATCTTTACAATAAAGAATAGAAAACCTGGAAATGAATTTTTTTCTTGGATTCATCAGGAAACTGAGTTCATCAGGACGGTCAATAGCTATACCAAAATCTGTAGAGATAGGTAAATCTAGAGTCCACCCAAGATCTGCTTATCTGAAGCTAAAGCGCAGATGCTTTAATTTAGTGTGCTGCTGTGGTTGCAAGATGCCTTCAAGCTGGATCTGACTCTCAATGACTCCTTGTACATCAGAATGATACACTGCCTGGTTCTGAGCCAACCTCACAAAGCCCATCAAGTCTTAATGCCCCCATATCTAATCCCCTATAAAACAAATAATAAATACCACATCTTCAATTAATGCTACATTGCAGAATACATAATAAAGTAGCAAACATTTTAAATTAAAATACCATATGCTATGTTTCTAATTTTAAATATTTATTGACAATCTTTATCACAGAAATGTATGCCAAAACATTTAGCAAAATGTTACCTGCAATAGTTGCAAACAGTAACTATTATGTTCAAATGGGTCTAGCAAATGAGCTTCCATGAAAACAGAAAGCAATAGAAAATTCAGTTGGGGAGAGTACATTTTCTTTATGTACAAGTATCACTCACTTAGCACATATAAAATGTCACTCCATATTTAAATTGCACCAAGTAGAATTGTACAATTGTTACCACAGTCAGTTTCCAGCCATTCTTTTTTCTGCATTTGTTCCTTGGTGTCATCTCCATTTTACCCCCACCACTAACATTGTACTCCTGACACCCCACACCCCCCATATACCCACACTCTATTTGCTGTCCCTAAGGTTCATAGATCGTGAGTGTCCTATATGGAAAAACAGAAAAGCACATAACACAGCTTCAAGAGGGTGACCTCCATTGTAATAACACCTCTGAGATATATTTGACTATGAAAACCACTAAAAACATAGAGCTCAGTACAAACCAAAACACACAAAATTTTGGAAACAGATAAGGTTCAGCATGTATTGGGAGGTAAGGGGTGGGATGAAGAATGCATAGAGAATCCGCTGACAAAAGTTTTAGCTGTTCGGGTCAGATTTATGCCTGTGATCTTCTATAATCCTCTCTCCTATAAAACACCCTGTTTCATGACTGCCATCATTCTTAATTCATCTAGTTGACTCCAGTCAGCTGATTTGGTTCAGGAACAGGTAGTTTCCTAGTTTGGAGCGTGCTAAGTCACAGGTGTCTCGGGTTGGTATTTTCCCTACCATCGTTTTATTTTCTCATTAATTGCACATCAGTATTGCTACTCTCTATAAAATGAAAGGGAGAAACCAATTTTAATTATTATTTCCACATGTGGGAGATACAAATTAAATGAATGATTATAAGCTATAGGGCAGTTGTGATTATGTGGAGTCAAACACAGACTAGGTTTTCTGATACACCCATATTCGAGTTCTTTATAACTTTAAAGTTATTTTCCTGATGCAGCAATGTGAAGTTTATTTAATAAACAATTGTACACGGCACCTGATAAGTGCAATTTAGTCTTCTCTAAGTTGCCTAAAAGGAGGCCTGGCAGTGTAGAGTTTTGGGAGTTGTTCTGCGATCTACAAGAACCCCAGTACCTAACCATGAGTCATGCTCTGAGCGAGAATGCTAGGGCTCTCCACTGTCTAAAGAGCCGCAGTCTCTGAGACTGACAGGGCGGTTCTACCCTGTCCGCTGGGCTTCCCATGAGTCTGAATGGACTCAGTGGCCTTGACTTTCGTAGTGGTTGCCTTGCTGTTCTTAATTGGCTAAACAGAAAATCAAGAAAGGTAGCAGAAGAGATGCTGAATCTTGCTCTTGAATGTGGAGTAGCCAAGGCACATGGAAGAAATAATGACATAAAACAGAACTAAATGATAAATATCAGAAGACAATTTTATGGGAAAAAGTAAATTACTGATAATGAAATGTGCAAGGGTCTGGAGTTAGAAAATCTAAAGATAAATACACATTTGGTATTATTTCTCAAGCTCAAAAAGGGAAGAACATATCAAGACTCAAGTGGAAGCATTGAAGGATTCTATGAGAGAAGTATTGAAGGACACAAGAAATATCAACAGAAGATGGAGGAAAATGGAAAGTCGCTGTACCAAGATGCTTCAGTTGATTTTCGAACATTTCAGGAGTTCACACGATCACAAACCAACTTCAGTAAAGGAAGAGAAGGAAGAAACCCAAATTGCACTGAAGGTTATGGGTGAAAAACAAGGTTCAAGGAATTGACAGAATACAAGTAAGATTTATCAAGGCATGGATACAATACTGGAAGCACTGATTAACTCCAAGAAATCTGGAAGTCACGCTTTTAGAAGAAATTCATGTTTGTATTAACTGCAAAAAAGATAACTAAATAAAACATAGAAACTACAGGAGAAGATCATTAACATAACATGAAAGTAGCTTTTTGTAGAAGGCAATTAGAAAGGATAGAAGCACTATAAAGGAAGGAATCTGCCAGAAAATCAAGCTGGATTCACAAGAGAAGATAGAATGTCTGATATTATTACTGATGTCAGATAAATATTGAATGAAACAGACAATATCACATCTTTTCTTTGCAACGCACATATACTTACTATATGGATAGTAACAAATTATGGATAGCATAATACAAAATATAGAACACTTCACTATGATCATATGGAATATGTACCTATACTAATAATAAAGCAATCAGTTTAAAATCAGGAAAGTTGTGCTTCACTGTTGGATCCTTTCACAATACTTACTTAATCTGTATACTATGTAAATAATCTAAAAAATTATACTATAAAGTATATACTATACTATATACTATAAAGTTATACTATACTATACAAAGATTACAGTCTTTGATATGGATTAAAGCTCAATAAAAAACAACATTTCTCACTATTGCACTAACAGGCAATATAATACTAAAGAGAAAAAATGAAGCTGTCAAGAATTAATTTCATGTTAAACCACATTCACTGCCAATGGAATTGACAGTCAAGAAACAATGACTTACTCCTTTGGGTAAATCTGCTGCAAAAAACAAAGTAAAGAGAAAATATCTTATTTGCTTTTAGGACTGACGTATGCCTGCCTCAACCCAGGGTATTTTTAATATTCTTATATGACAGTGAAATCTGGGCAGTGAATAAGAAATGCTGTTATTGTCAGGTGCCACACACTCAGTTCAGACTCATCAACGTCCTATGTAAAACAGTACTGCACCACCCTCACAATCCTTCCCACAGCCTCACTCATTGCCCTGGCCACTGTACAGATGCATCTTCTTTCTGCTTTGGGCTTCCCCTTCACTTTACCTAACATGCTGAACTTCTCCAGTGACTGATCTTTGCTGGCAATGTGCTCCAAATATGCAAGACTAAGCCCTACACTCCCTTACCTCTAAGAAGCACTTTGTCCATACTTCTCCTGATAGATTTGTTTGTCCTTTTTCTAGGCTATGGTACTTCCAATATTCAAATGCATCGGTTTTCCAATGACCTTCCTTATTCAATGTTCAACTTTCACATGCATGTGGGGGAAAAGAAAATACCATGACTTGGGTCAGGCACACCTTAGTACTCAAATAACACCCTTGATTTCCAATACTCTAGAGAAGTCTTTTGCTACAGATTTACAGAATGCAACTCTCCAATCATGAAGCCACATTTTTCTTCACATACACCAGTTTCTCTGATGAAATCCTCAGCATATGGATTAAGTATGATGGGAAGATACAGTGCAAAGGGACACCTTTCTATGATAAAATGCAGATCATCCATTGCTTGCTAGAATATCTTCGGCAATATTTTTCTTACATTCAATATCAATGATATTGTTCTATAGTTTAAATATTCTGTTCATTCACATTTCTTTGGAACAGGCACATATACACATATTTGCCAATATCAAGTAGCTTTCCTCCCCAGGGGGTAGACAAAGGAGTGATACCAGTGCTTCATCAGCTTATTTAAATATCCCTATATGGGTTCAATCAATTCATGATGGCTTGTTTTTGGTTAACACTTTCAGTGCAGCTTGACCATTCATTCTTGTTCATGTGCTACTTCTTAAAATATTGGAATTAGTTATTTTTGTTACAATGACTCTAAAGTATTCTTGCCACCTTTTCTTGATGCTTCCTATATCATTCAATATTTTATTCATAAAATTATTCAAGATTGAAAACTTGGGCTTGAATTTTTTTTCTCTAGTTCTTTCTGTTTCAGTTATGCGGAGAATGCTCTTCTCTTTGGGTGTTCTAATTCTAGGTTCTTACAATTTTTATTTTCTTCTAGAGGTGCCCTTAGATATTTTCTATTCAGTCCTTTGATTTCATCTTTTCTTCTACTTAGTTTAGCTCCTCTATGATGAAGAACAAGTTGCAATGTCTCTCTTTTTTTAATCACATTATTGGGGACTCATACAACTCATCATAATCCACACATCCATGTGCCGCACACTTTTGTACATTTGTATCCCTTGCTTTCGGAGCTCCTGGTATCCGCTCCTCCTTTTTCCCCTCCCTTCTTATTCCCCTCCCCCATTGTCCCATGATAATTTATAAACTATTATTTTTGTCATATCTTACACCATCAGACATTTACCTTTACCTTCTTCCTGCTGCCCATCCACCAGGGAGACCCTATGTAGATCCTTGCAATCTATTCTCCCCTTCTACCCCACCTTTTCTCTTGTTGTCTCCCTTCTCACCAATGTTCCTAAGGAGTTCTTCTGGTTTGGATTACCTGTGTTTGCAGTTCCTATATGTACCAGTGTACATCCTCCAATCCATCTCAATTTGTAAGGTAGAACTGGGGTGGGGAGGAGTAAGAATTCAAGAACTAGAGAAAGATTGTGTGTTTCATCATTGCTACTTTGCACTCTGACTGCCTTGTCCCCTTCCTAGCCCTTCTGTGAGGGATTGTCCAGTTGCCCTCAGATGGACTTTGGGTCCCCAATCTACACTCCCCCTCATTCATAATGATAAGATTTTTTGTTCTGTGATGCCTGATAGCTGATCCCTCTGCACCTCGTGATCACCCAGGTTGTTGTACTTTTTCCACGTGGGTTTTGTTGCTTCTTGGCTAGATGGCTGCTTGTTTATCTTCAAGCCTTTAAGGCCCAAGACTTTACATCCCCTAAAAGCTGGGCACCATCAGCTGTCTTTGCTACTTTTGCTTATGCACCAACTTTGTCCACAGTGATCATGCCGAGACAGGCTAGTGTGCTTCTTCCATGTTGGTGTTGCTGTTTCTCACCTAGATGGCCATTTGATTTTCTTCAAACCTTTAAGTCCCCAGGTGTAATATCTTTTGGTAGCCGGACATCAGCTTTCTTCACCACATTTTCTTTTGCACCTGCTTTGTCTATAGGGTCTCTTCTGAAATCCACTCTGATCTTTTCTTTCTTTTCTCTTATGATGAGGTTTTTCTTTCTTTGTGAATGGTGGCATTGATATCCTACCAAAGTTCGTCGCATCTTCAATCTTAATATTCAGATAATATAGAATTAAGTTTTTCTTTTTTGCTCTCATTGGGTGTTTTCATTTTCTTTGGTTTTTAACCTGAACTTACATATAAGCACATAATGAATTGTTCCATTTTCAGCCACTGACTTGCTGAAATGCCATTAGCCATTAGCTGCTGATAATGAGCTTTCCATCACATCTTCCCACAGATGTAGTCAATTTGACTTCTAATTATTCCAAGTGGAAAAGTCCAAGGGTGTAGCTGATTTTTAATTGGTGAAAAATGTATCTGTTAAAAATCAAGCTTTTGGTGTTGTAAAATTCTATTATGTCACCTCCAGGTTTTTTCTTTCAGCTAGTCTGTATTTTCCAACTGTATTTTCCTTCCTCTTGTTTTACAGGTTTATATTCCAACTACCAATAGTTGTCAATGCATCTTTATAACATGTTTGATCAATATCTGACTCAAGTTGGAGGAATTATTTAACTTACTCATCACTGTACATCATGATGTATAAATTTGAATAAAATATGCATTGATTTCATTCTCTTCAATGTAGATATATAATCCTATTATGGGCAATGTTGTACTTCATGATTGATTTTGCAATGTTCTTTTTGATAATCAATGTGAAGCATTCCCCTTGATTTTGTTATTCCTAGAATAGTAAATCATATTATTTTATAATACAAAATTGTCAATACTAGTCATTATCAGCTCATTAATGCCTAGGATATTGACCTTTATGCATTCATTTCATTTTTGATGAATTTTAGTTCTCCTCGATTCATACTTCACACATTCCAAATTCAGATCATTAGCAGACTTTTGCAACTGTTTCTCCTTACCTCAAGTCATGCATCAGTCAATGGAGAATGTGACTCTGCCACCACAGGCTTTACCCTGAAAAAGTCACCATGGTACACTCTACTTTGAGAAATCAGCTCCTTTCCAATCACATTGCGAATGTCCTGAGGGATCCATGCTCTGGCACTATCGACCAAAAGTTTTGCTTCTATTCACTGGGCCTTCAGTATCTGACAGTGTTTTGAAAGTTATGCACACGGTTTTTAGTACCTCTTTCCCCCAAAGTGGAGAGGCAAGCCCTTCTTCATTAGTTTGGAAGCTCTGCAAAAACATTTTCACTTTGGGTGAGGCTGTAGGCATTTGAGATATCAGTGACATAGCTTCCAGCATCATAGCAATACACAAGCCACCACATTATGACAGCAGTAGTGATATAGAATCGTGAAGGATAGTTTGCAATTTTTAAATATTGTTGGTGAGATATATTAAATATATAATAGACTTGAGAAAGACACAAGATTATAAACAAAAAATGATCATGTCTACTGTCCTAATAGAGTTTGGTGGAAACCTCAAGCCTGTGATCCACAGTCACTCTTTGTGTATGGAAACCAGAAGATCATCATGGCTCACTTTCAGGCAAACAATTGCCAAGTCTATAAGTAGAACAATAAGACCAATGAAGTGGGCATATCTTAGAACAATGAACCATTTGACAGAAAAAAGATGGGCTTTACACAAGAAAAATATGCAGATGGGCTTAGGAAATGAGTAATAGAAACAGGAATTGATCATTGAGTAACACTTCTTAATAGGATTGAATTATTGACTCATATGATGTGAGAATTGTGTGTCAAGAAAAGGATTTTAAAAAGATACAGGAGACAGAAGAAAAAAATAAGATAAACTATGTCACATTTTTAGCATTGAAATCAATGATAAGAAACAAATATGTATGAATTATTAAAAGGAAAACTTATATATTCTGCAAATCACTAAATTCACAATAAAGCTATGTATCTATATATGTGTTTATATATGTGTGCATACATATATCTTAAGATATATATATAAATATATTAGAAAAACAAGAATCATTCTGGCACAACATATCAAGCATTGTCCTATTAACTACTATCTTGATGTTTCAGCAGTAAGCTGAGACTGACTCTTCACATAAAGTAATACCTTAAGTAATAGTTCTGCTCTGCTTTATAGGGTCAAAACCTAAATCCTCACAACTGGACCAGAATATCACATCATGTGAAACAGAAAATATTCAAGTTACCAAGGATTGGGTCTCACTTGGATCCACAATCCACAAGACTAACAGAAGTATGAGTCAAGAAATCAAGCCACACATTGCATTAGGTAAATTTGCTCCACAAAACCTCTTTGTTGAACAGCAAGGGTGTTACAAAGGTGTGCCTGCCTGAACCATAGTGTTTTCAGTTGTCCCATATGCTTGTGAAAGTGGGACATTGAATTAGGAACACTGAAGAAGAATCAATGTTTCTGAAATATTGAAAAATATTGAAAGTACCAGGGGCTGCCAAAAGAACAAACTGATCTGTCTTGGAAGAAATATAGCCAGAATGTTCCTTATAAACAAGGGTGGCAAGACTTTTTGTATTACATTTGGACATGGTTTTGGGGAGAGCACAGTCCCTGGAGGACAGCATCAGGCTGGTAAAGTGCATGGGCTGCCCAAAAGAGGAAGGCCCTCATGGATACGAATTGACACAGTGGCTGCAACAATCAGTTCAGACATCAGAACACATTTGAGGGTGAAGTAGACCTAGATGGTGATCATTCTGCTGCACAGTGGGTCAGTCTGGGTGGTAACCAACTCAGTGGCACACAACAACAATAACAACCTTAGGTCACTATGTATTGCGTATGCTTTGAGTTCCAGAAATAATGAGCAAGTCAGTCTTGGAAGAACTGTAACCAGAATGTTCCTCATAACTAAGATGTTGATAATTTATCTCACTGTCTCTGCAGAAGGGCATCATTTTTAGTAGAGGTCAGCAAAAGAAGACCCTCGATGATCAACACAGCAGCGACAATTGGATCAAATAGCAATAACTGCAATGATGGCATAGGACTAAGCAGCGTTTCATTCTGCTATAGAAAGGATGTCTGGTGATATCACTGTTACTGACGGGCTGCTACCGGAGAAGTCAGCAGTTCAAAGTCACAGCCCCTGATCAGGCAAAGGTAAAATCCCTACTCTTGTAAGGAGTTACAGTTCTTGAAAGCCCCAGGGGAAGTTCTACCTCGGCCTACACAGCTCCTATGAGAAAGCATTGAATCAAAGGCAAGGGTTTTGCTTGCTTGTTTCTCTTTCAGATATTCAGAGAAATTTAGTGATGGCACCTAAAAATAAATAAAATAGAGGCAGTATTCACTTAAAGGCAATGGTTTGAGGGATAAATACAAAGGTCTTGAAGAAATTCCAGGAAAAAAAAGGAGTTTAAAAAAGGAAGTAGCTGCAATCTGTTTGAAGTGACCTTATAGACAAAGGGGAAAAAAATCAACATTGTGTTGATTCTCCCATTTCTCTATTTCACTTTATTTCATACACAAGTAAAGTCACTTCTGACTCCCAATACAAATATAACATTGTAAGATCTAAATACACAATAGAAAACAAAAGGTATAGAAAGAGATGTAATGTCATCCACTCATAATGTATTACCTGTTCCTGTTTGTTCTAATGGCAGTTGTACTGATGATCCTTTATTCACCATTTTCCATTTTTTATGAAACTCGTATTGGTTGATAAATATCTGGTATTGTCAAGTCAACAGGAGCTGCATCTTTGAAAGTGAATGAGAGCCTGCAAGGTATATCTGTAAGACACATTTAGGAATCAATTGCAGAGCTCTCTCTACTGTAGGCTGAAAAGACAGCTATCTTTTAAAGCATATTTGACATCCTGTTTCCTATAGAGAAATCATATCTCTATGACTCTCACTATTATTCAGATAAAAGTGTGGTAATGTACAATGCTCCAATTTCTTTTTTAATAATAGGAGAGAGAAGAAAAGGAAAAATAAAATAAAGAGGAAGAGCTAGAATGGAAAAAATGCTTGGGGGTAGTTTTAAAATTTCATTGGCAAAACTGCAATTTGATATCACTATTTTAAAATGTCCCTACAAACAGATTTATTCATTGTACTCTATTCAACATACTCAGCAAATATTTTTGTATTTCTCTTATAAGCTGTTCTATGTGTTGCCCACAATCAAATTTTCATAGATGCCCATCCTAAACACTATCTACATCTGTAATTTGCTAGCTTGCAAACACAACTGCTAATACTTTGACATCTTACCAGATAAAGGCTCTGCTGAGTCTTCATGCACGGTCTTACTCTCGGACCTCTCCACCAAATATCAAAGCCATTTGATATGTTAGGAAATGCGGTGTTTTGTAGGAAAGAATATGCTTGCAAAAAAATCCCCAGAAATTTCACCAGTAAATTTCAACTAAAAAGCATTTATCGCTTAAGCTCTTCTGGAAAGCAACACATAGGCTTTTATCTTATTTAAGTGTTAATGGTAAGATAGTTTGAGAATTGGTGAAAGTGTTAGAGATGTTCATCTTCACTGCACTCCAAACCAGGCTCGGAGGAGACATCGGGAAAGTACAGCAGGTCATTGGATCTAACCCCATATCCCTGAGCCTGAACTGCCACATGATAGATCTAACAAACATGACTTGTTTTGTCTTCTTCAAAACCTCATAGTAGTCTAAGTATAGTTATGTTCAAAGAATCCATTTAAACTCCTTTTATGAAAATTTTCTTCTTGAATCGAAAAAGTAAAAGGTAAAATCTGCTAGAATATATATATATTCAAATTATCAATCAATATTCATATTAAGAAAGCCAAACATTAGCAATAATATAAAAATATAAAGCCCTATGAGTCATCAAATAAATTCATATTAAATCAATTACAAGAGAATTTTTCTTATCAACTTGGTAAAAAGAAATGGTAGTGATGCTCAGTGGTATTGAGGATTGTGTTAGCCAGATACTTAGAGATTATGTTGGAAATATGAATCTGGAGACATGTGGAAGCTTAAAAAAAAGTTTGCTGTTTGAAAATGTTAGGATATTTTTGCCCCCAAAAATGAAATAAGAAACTAATGAGAATTAGGTAGGAAGATTGTGGTCTTGAACAAATCCTTTTGAATAAGAAACAGTTTGACGAGGGCCTCTGAGTCAGAAGTAGCTGAAAGGAGTGAGTTGGCTAGATTTGGGACTGGCCATTCTTCATAGATTCCTCTCATCGCCCTACAAATCACATTTGCCTTCTACCTGGAAGATAAAGTATCCAATTCTATGAGAACCATCCTGGCTGATTGGTGGCTATAACTAGAACGACGGTAACTGGCCCAAATAAAAGTGCATCAAGATGAAAAATAAAACTTCCTACGAAGTTTGAAGAGGGTGTTCATTGGCATATGAATCCCTAGATGTCACATGGTAAAACGTTTTCAACAAAACAGACTTTCACATTTGACTGGGACTGCTGCATAGTGGTTTCCAGTTAGGTTGAAAAGTTATCAGATTTTAAGCGGACACCATTGACCCAGGGGTAGGGGGATGGGGCTCTTGATTAAAAATTTGGTCTATATGGAGCAACAAAAGTGTTCAGAGAATGCAAAAATAGTATTGTAATATATTTATTTTAATTTCAAAGTGCCACAGGATGTCATTAAATTGTTAAAAAGCGCAATGTCTGGTCACTTTGAAACCACCCGTGATTTCATAAGAGAAAGATGGGACTTCTGATTCTTGTAAAGCAGTTATAGTCTCAGAAACACATGAGACAGTTCTACCACCCCATGCAGTGACCACGGATCAGTATGGACTCATTAGCAGTGAGTTTGAGTTTTTTGGAAGAGGGCAGAGGGCCGATCAGGAAGCAGTCTGAATGCATAAGAAATTTAGCCCAAAGAGAGAATCACAATTAAAAACAACATTCCCTATGAATCTTCTGACATTCATTCTGCTCACCTTTTCTCTTTTAGAAGCTGTGATTCTGGAAATGATAAGCTTCCGCTTTGGCAGGGTAAGGCCTTCTTTTCTCTTCATCTATTGCTGTCATTATTGAAAAGAATGAGCTGTGGAAATATCCTCTGGTTACTTAGTAGTTATCGAGGCAGCTCCTGACCCCAGGACTGCTGACAAGCTGCTAACCAGTCTATAGGCCAGCCACAGAGAAAGCTGCACTTCTGATTATCAGTTGTCCAGACCTAACTGAAGTCAACTTTGCTCCTAATATTCTTCTGTCTGCTCCTCTGATCTCCAGTCCTCTGAAGTTTTCGATTAACAGCTGCCACTTCCTTAGCCACCTTGTGCATGGCTTCAGGGCAGCTGCTTTCCTTTGTCAATACCGCCACACTGACCATGTACATAGCAGTGGTCAAAAACTAATTTGTGCTGTCAGAGCTTTAAATCTCTGACCTATATACTTGGTAGGTTCTGGTTTTTGTTTTCTTGAGGGTTTAGCACTCATTTTCCAGTACACTTGGTTAAGCAGTATCAATTATAGGACTGGGATTTCTGGCTAAAAGTACCATGGTATTTACCTCTTATAAAAGTAAGTCAAAATGCATGTATATGTTTCCCTTTTGCAATGATCATTTCCAGATTTTTCTAAAATCTTAGTCTCTACTTCATCAATGTTCAAATTCCAGATTGTGAGAAAAGGCTTGTTCCATATTCTAAAATTGTACTATATTAGTTACTGCAAATATGATTGATGTAGGCATTGATTTTCTTATTAGTGCCTTTATGAAGTGTTTTTATTACTTGGAAGCATACTGTTGAGTTGATGAAATTGTAAATGAATGTTGGATGCCAACATGCACAATCCATCGACTTCTTTTAATCATTCAGCAAGTATTTATTAATTTTTCAAATTTTGAAAGACATTGTTTTATATCATATTTTTATATTCTCCTGGATATTGATGGTCTTGGTGTGTTATCATCTTTTCAAAATTATTCAGATTAGGTGGTTTTCCCAGGGTGAGGCTTATCCATCGCACCCCAGGTATACTGACCTCTGTGATTTCCCCAAATGTGCTTAATATGTGGTGGGGGGTGGCGCGGAACCTGTGTTTGCAGTCTCTCCTGATTTTTTTTTTTGGGGGGGGGGCATCACTGCTCTCTGGTGGTGGGAGGAGGAGTTCCAGCCCCACTGCTGGAATTGAACCTCCGGTGGGCCGCAGTCCCGCGCACAACCACTACGCCACCAGGGCTCAGCCCCTCTCCTGATTTTTTTTTTTTAAGAAGAAAATAAATTTAATCAGATTAAAGTCTTTAAATCCCAAATCTGAAACTCTCATTGACACTGGGTTACTAAAATCAAACCCGCTGCCAGAATCAAGGCTTACTCATGGAGACAAGGTAGAACTTCTTTAGCCGGTTCCTAAGACTCTGATTCTTTACAGAAGTAGAAAGCCTCATTTCTCCCCCGCCTACAACCAGAGACTTTGAACTGCTAACTTTCTGGTTTTCAGCCCAACACGTAAGTACCACAAGGTGGTTATGCATAAGGCTATCCCACTACAGCACTATACACTGGGCTGGAGGAGAATAAATCTTATTCTATGAGAGTCTACAGCATCCTAGTATGGAAGAGAGAGAGCACCAAAATTTAAAACACTGCCTTTGAGTTGATTCTGATTCATGGTGACCCTACGTGCTACTAAACATACCTGGGTTGTTCCACATTTCCTTGGTTCTAAATTGAAAGCTGGTCAGCAGAATCGTGAAGTTGTATTGATGAATTTCCAAATCGCTGCTGACATTAAATTGCTGAGTGAACATGGTGGGGTTTATGCTTGAAAGAGACATCAGGAATTGTTGAGCAAGATGCATGTATAAATCCTACTGAAAAATTAAAGTCTGCTGGAATCTCACTAACCCTTTTACCACTGAAAAACATGTGCTCCTTATTTGCAAACTGATATTTTAAGATCAATGAATTACATAATTTATTAAAGTACAATTTACTGTGACTTAAATAGTATAACAATTTAACAGAGATATAGATGATCTGTATTTACTTTCAAGTCACCTTAGTCTGATAGTTACGCTGTAGGTCAGAGTTGAAGACCCCTTTGGTTTTCTGAGGCTGTAATCTCTTCAGGGGCTGAAAGCTTCATCCTTCACCCTCAGAATGGCCACTGAACTTAACTACTGGCTCAAGGATATCGCAGTATACCACCAAAGCTCCTTATGACGTGTAGAGGTGGCTACAATTTTCTGAGTATTTGTCACTAGTCTTGGTAAGTTAGTGACATGAATTATACACAAAAGTGAAGTCATCAGATTCCCACTTAGATTTTCTAGATATGAATTACTTTCCTATAATATATTAAAAACAGGAAATTATGTATTTATTTAAGCAATAGCTTTAAAATGTGCAGAAACATTGAAAATTCGCCAATAACACATTTACATCTATTCTACATTCATCACAAATAGAGCTTCTGAATCACTACAGATGTTAACTTCTTCTTCACTTGGTGACTGCCCGGTGGTGAACTGACAGCTTAATAACTAGGTTTCTCACCACAGAGAAACCTTTACTTCCTTTCCTAAGAAATAAAGTACAGAAAATGATATAATCAATTACCAAGTTCTTATTACCAGAGGAAGAGGTGAATGATATATGGAGAACCCACTTAAGAAGTTATATTAAAATCATTGTTTGCAGGCTTCAGCAATGCTGTTTAGCATTCAGAAACAGGATGGCAACACAGATTTTGCTCTCTGGCTAGAGCCCAAGGAAAATCTGTTTTCACTTCTAACAACAACATGGTTTTTCTTAAACAGAAATATCAAGGATTCGGAGTACTATAAGCTAAAATGGTTGAATGGGCGGCCTTATTGAGTTAGCTTGCTTTCTAATCACTCTATGACATGGATAAGTTGAGCAAATATTTAAATGTATTTCTCACTAGAAAAACAAAGCTATATTCCTGTCTCATATAAATGCCACAAAACAAATAAAAGAGACTAAATATGAGAAGATGCTTTATAAAGAGTGTTAATGATAACAAAATGCAGGTTATTAAAAAGTGATGTTTACCTTGATCTACTGGCTGAGCTAATGTTTGTCAGGATTTTCCATTGTAAGCTATTCACACCCATACTCTTATCTACCCTTTTGTATTCTTTGGAAGAAAGTCACTATGTTCAACTCATAAACAGGAGGGCTTTGTAGGGGTACAGTGGGGGGTGGAGTGGGGGGATGCATGGATATAACTTTCTACAGTCCCCATTCATTTACTTATGCAATTATTTACTTTGTAAGTATTAATATATTGGGGTGGTAGCCACAAATGATATTATTTATTTTGTTTTTCTTTTAAACTGAGCCCAGACTTGGGTATTTCCAGCACTTTCAGCTGACATCTGCGTCCCTTTACCACAGCTCCCTCATTTTGCATTTGTCTAGTTATTTAAGTTTGTTTGTCACACTCACCTTGGTTTCAGACATTAAAAGATGTTCAAAGGTCACCTTGTTTATTCTTTGCCTCGGCAGCAGGATCAAGTTATTTTTCCAAGGAATTCTGTACCACTTTTAAGGAGTTTATTAGAGGCCACTATATCGGCGCTCAATTTACTTATTGCTCCAGGAGGACATTGCTTCAAGGCCCTCTCAGCAGACACAGCAAAGAATCCATTCAATGCCAAATAACAACAGTATTAAGCCATGTCTGTAAATAGTATTATATATATAAACAAATACATTTATAGTAAGCTAGTCATGGGTTAATGCTTACTAGTGTTTCCAAATATCAACCCCTTACCTCTTGAATCTTTCAATCCTTTCAATCCTTCATAAGCATGTTATCTTCTACGTCACCAGAATCCATGTATTCCAGTGTAAACCAATGGTGGCTTCAGAAGTGTTAACCCCATAGCCTTCTTGGAATCTGTTTTATCAGCTAGAGTACAGTCCACACGAGTCATTTCCAAAATTATTTAGGTCAACACTTTATCCTACATCCAAGTCTAAAGTCAATCTGGTCATTTTCTGACATCCTTACTGATATTTTCTTCTCATTTATAAATATTAAAGTTCCTTCTTGATCCTCAAAATTGATGTTTCAGAGATTAACAAAGTCAAGCATTCACCATTCCTGCTCTTTGCAGATTAGCTTTACCACCACAATGAATCTCCTGGGCTTTATTTCTTGAGTTACGTCCTGCCCAAAGGATGGGTAGCATTGTTTCTGTTTTTCTTTTGACAGTATCTATAATTTTGCTTTATCAAAAAGATACAAATGGGATCATATGGCCTTTCCAGATTGGGTTCATTAGCTTATAAATATACATTTATAATTCATCCACATTTTTGTGTGCTCAATACCCTTTTCTATTATTGGATAGCTTTCTATTGTATGATTGCATCCATTTACCAGTTGAAGCCATTGTTTGGGATAATGACAAGTAAATTTTCTGGTGACACGTGTGCACACAAGTTTTCAAATCAGTCTTTAAATGCTTAATAGTGTAAATGTGGATCTACCATAAGACTATGTGCAGATTCAGGAGAATTTGCCAAATTATCTTCCACAATGTACCTTTAGCTTCAAATTAGGAACAAATTATATACAACTTTTCCATTTTCATTAGTTACAATATAATTAAAGCCATAAGTATTGGGTTATGTATCTAAAAAAACTACCACAAAGAAATACAATATTAGATAGAACTTAAATTTAAAAGAAAATCAATAAGTCACAATACTGAACTTTATTATGTTCATGTGTGCTTGTTAATCCAAGGTGATCAATGCTATGTTCTAATGTTATTTCTGTTTATGCATTTATCTCTGGAATTGTACAATATTTAGCTAAGAATTTTCTTAAAATAGAACATGCATAGAACTGAAAAAAAACAGAATAGTAACAAACTATACAAATAGTCTTGTGCTTTCTCCCTAGTTTACATGAAGGAAAAATAATTAATAATTTTATATAAAGTATTACAGTTATAGGTATTTCAATTTAAATAGTGCATTATCTTTATAAAGATGAAATATTTATATTCAATATACTTAAATTCCCTGAGTGCATATATTATGGCAAAGATTTACAAAAATATTGTTTTACTCTTCAGAATGTGTTTTTTGGGGGTGGCATCACTGTCCTCTGGTGGAAGTGTGAGACCCAGTTTTGCTCCTGGAGAGCTGCTGCTGGATTTGAACTGCCAACCCAGGTGAGCTGCAGTCCCGCACTCAACCACTATGCCACCGAGGCTCAGCCTCCAGAATGTATTTTTAAAAATTTTATATACTTCATTAGTCTTTCTTTCTCATTTTTTTTGTATTTTATGGACTTGTTCTATTGTCTACTTGGTTTTTGTTATTGTTTTGCTGTCTCTTTTTATAAATAAAGTTATTGAAACAGCTTTCTTCATTGAGCATTTTTCATAAGAATTTTGTGCTGCAATAAGAAAATTTTGTAATTGCAAAAGACAGGAGATTACTTTTAAAATGGAAAGCATAACTATATGCCCCTGTATAGAAACATTTATGGAATATGATACAGATTTTCCAAATATGAACAGATGTATACTAAAACAACATTTGTGCAAACAGTTAAGCAAAGCCAAGTTTTCAAAGGTGTAAACAAAATTAATAAAACTCCAAATTAAAAAGAAATTTGATGCATCAGAAATTTAAACCTAAAAATCATAGAAACAATGACCTCAATTTTTTTCTGACAGGGTAAATACCAATTAAAACTTAATTAAGACATCATATGCATACTTTATGGGTGCATATCTTGTATTATGAATCATGAACTCTTACATATTCATCAAGCTTTTGACCAGAGGAAGATTTGTTTATATAAGGCTCTGCAAGATATTTTTACTAGTGAGTTTACACTTAAATCATAATAGCCTATTAGATTTTGATGCTTGTTATTATATCAGCTTGGAATGTTATTGAATAGTCATCTTTACCTTTAGTATGTAGATCACCAAAAGGTTGATTCGGGTTTTATATAGTGACAATATTATTCTGGATTAAATTTATAAGAAATGTAATATTTGTTAGCTGAGAAGCTACCATCTTCCCTGATTCTTTCTTAGATTAAACATTGGTAGAATATTCTTGATTATTTTGTTCACAAAGTAATACAAAACACTATATAAGAACTATATATGTGTGTGTTACAAAATACCTATATGCTGTATAGAGATATATTCATAGTAATGCATATACATATTGTGGAAATTAAAATTATGGAGAATTTCATTTCTCAGAATTGCGATGCTTGCATCTAGGAATGCAGCGAGATAAAGACAACTAGGGATTATAAAACATCATACTCCAGGAGAAAGAGCTGAACAGAGAGAGATTTCCAGATACCTGCCCAGGCTGTACACCCCCGACCCCCTTCCAAAAAAAGCAAAGAAACCTTTGCAGTGTTCTGATGAATGGATGCTTGTTAGGAAACTGTGTCAGATACTTAAAGTTTATTGTGCCAAGCTGGCTAAAAAATATATGCGGTGTTAATTGAAGGGCGGAGAGATAAATGGCTCAGGCGAACCTCTCCTTTCTAGTTCTCCGGTCTTTTGTTTTCTGATGATCAGACCAGGGAGCAACAGCGTTACTTCTTGCTACAGCTGGCAAGGCTCACTTCCTGCAAGACGTCCCTGAGGAGAAGTCACATGGACCTATGCCGATGTAACCCTGGGTACTGGGGCAGCCGTTTGGAGAGCTGAGATGCTTACACGTTCACTGATTTGGCTTTTTTAATTCAGTCTGCATCATTGCTTGTATTTTGTGCAGTGGAGAAGGACTTTGAGAATTGGTGTCAGACATATGGGCTAATGTACTTGTGTACTTGGGCAGCAGTGAGTTGGGATTTTTCCTTGATTTGCACTTACCCTGTATATAAAACCCTCCCTTATACCTTTGAGTTTCTGCGTATTTGTTTCTCTTATGTACCCAGACTAATACATGCATAAAGTTGGACCTAGAGTCACCTTAAGCAATCAGAGAAAGCCTCGTTTTTTCTCACAAAGGACTAGAGGTATTTCCTGGTCCTTGCAGGAAGGAGTAGCAAACTAGAACCCTCACAGTGAACTCTTCCTCTGTTGGGGAACAGAAGCAGACCCAGTTCAAATACAACTTTGGTCCAACCTCAAAACACCTAAATGTAAGACTCCAAAAGATCACCATTTTCAAGTAACTGTGTGCTGGAATAAATTTCAAGATATTCATAGGAATACAGAGTCGAACACACACAAAAGCTAGGAATCGCAAGGTCAGATATCCAAAGGAAACTTAGAGACAGACAAGAAGCAGGCGGTTGGGGGGCGGGGAGGGAAACGGTAACAATAAGAAAAATAAACCAATTCAAATCCACTGGCATTGCATCAGTCTAGGAAAGAGTAGAAGTGTTCACTGGGCTTCTCAGAATAGAATCTTCATGGGAGCAGAGAGCCTCATCTTCTCCCACAGGGGGACTGGTGGGCTTCACCCATCACCCTACAATTAGCAGCCTACAACGTAACCCACTGAACCAACAGGGGTCCATACAATTAAATTAATCCACAAACAGCATAAACTATGAAATTAGTAGATATGTACAATTAAAAACATTTTAAACTCTGCTCCTTATAAAACCAAATTAACTGTCATCAAATTGATTACAGCTCATAGGGACCCAAGAGGGCTGAATAGAACTTCTCCTTTGAGTTTATCAGACTGTCCATCGATATATGGGAATAGAAAACCTCTTCTTTCTCCTAGGAGAAGCTGGAAACTTAAACTGCAGACCTTGCAGGTAACAGACCAATGCAAGGGCTTGCATTATGGCCGTTCATTGGGCTGCTAACAGAAAGGTCACCCATTCACAACCACTAGAAACTCTGTGGATGGAAAATGGGTTTTCTACCCCGTGAAGAGTTCTCAACTCAACTAACTGCTATCAAGTTAATTCTGCCTCATAGCATCACAAGCAGGTAGAGATGCTCCACAGTGATTAAGTATACATTGTTAAATAAGTTGTAGGAAACCTGGGTCTTAATACATAGAGACTAGGGAGGTATAAAGACTCAAATCAAATTTAAAGAGATTAAATCAACAGTGAAGTGGAAAATAAAATGAGTGTCATTAAAAGAGGAATGGACACTTGCAGAAGAAAATTATAGTAAATTAGAAGACACTACAGTAAAAACTGTCCAAAATGAAACAGAAAGAAGGTGAGGTGAATTATTCATTTTCTTAATCTTACAAATTCACAATATGCCACAAAGGCAAGACTAGATTAGTAGTAGGAATTTTGTAAAACAGAGATCCAATATTGATACTATTTTTGTTCCTCCAAGTTACTTAATATCTGATATTTTGATGGTCTATGACGACTCTGGCATTGACAGAAAAACCACTGGACTGTTTCAGAAAGCTAAAGCTGCACCAAAAGCACTCACTTGTCCATGTGGACAACAGATAGAAGGGATGTATATCGCACCCTTTTCTAAGAATAACTCAACAGAATTCAAGCTATCAAACAATATCATTGATACCCAACAGAAGTAAATTGTTGCTTAAATCATCTGACACCAGTGGCAGCAGTACACTGACAGCTTCTAGATGTTCAAGCCAGATTCAGAAGAGAATATGAAACAATTTATATAATTGCTGATGTCATATGGATCTTGGCTCAAAGCAAAGAATAATAAAAAGATGTTTACTTGTGTTTTGTTGACTGTGCCAAATCATTTGACTCTGTGGACCATAGTAAACTGTAGATAACCTTAGAAGAATGGGAATCCCAAAATACTTAATTATGCTCATTTGGAACTTGTACATAGAGTGAGAAGCAGTTGTATGAACAGTGCAATGGAATACTTAAAATCAGGGCAGGTGAGTAGAAGGTTGCACTCAACCTCATATTTATCCAATCAATATGTTGAGGATATCATCACAGACGCTGAATTAAATGAATAATAATGGACATCAGGATTGGAGTAAGATTTATTAACAACCTGTGGTATGCATGCGACACATCCTTGTGTGCTGAAAGTGAGGAGGAGTTGAAGCATGTGCTGATAAAGATCAAAGATTGTAGGTTTCAGTATGGATTGTAATTCAATGAAAATAAGACACAAATTCAACTGCACCAATGGGGAACATGATGATAAATGGAGGAAAGCTTGTGAAGACTTTTGTCTTACTCATTAGCACAAGCAATGCTCCTGGAAGAAGCTGTCAAGAGAGCAGCAGAGGGAGCATATCTGCTAAATCTGCTACCTCTCTAGAGTAGCTAAGAGCAAGAATATTACTAAGCTGAGCATGTGAAAGCTGGACATTAAATGAGGGAGATTGTAGGAGAATGTACGCATTTGAATTGGGCTGGAGAAGAATATTGAAAGAACCACGAACTGCTAAAAAGAATCTCATCTATATTAGAAATAGGATAGCCAGATAGCTCCTTAGAGGCAAGGATGGACAGACTTTGTCTTACGTGCTTTGGGCATAGTGTCAGGACAATCAATCCATGGAAAAGGACATTGTGCTTGGTAAACTGGATAGATGACACAAAGGAGAAAATTCCTTAATGAGATGGATTGACACAGTGGTTACATTAACAGTCTTGGGCATAGGGACAGTTTCGAAGATGGCACAGAACTGCGTGCAGTGATTTGTTCTGTTGTACATAGATGCACTATGAGTCATGGCCAACTCAATGACATCTAAAAACAAGGTGAAGATTCTGAGTCTTTCTGCCATTTTCCTTAGTTCCCTGGAGATTATGGTTATAGCTCTTGTTGTCATCAAATAGTATATTCAGTTCTCCCCTTACTTTTCAAAAGAAATATGGTCTTTAATGGTACTATATACTTATACATATAGTTGACTCTTTTTCATGTGATCCACTCTACTGACCTTCTCCCTTTTGGTCTACTTTACAAGATGC
>PVJH01018334.1:0-45468 GCA_004026705.1 Nesogale talazaci | reverse complement strand
GCCACAGTGGTTCATACTGCTATTTATTTAGATAGTAATAATTCTTTGTATTGGTTGACAATGCCTTTTACTTACTGTACGTCAGCAATACTACTTCAAATAGGCATCTGTGTAACATCTGCAGGATTAAAGTCTCTTGACATTTTAAGTGATACCAGCTCAAGGAAAATTATAAAAAAAGGATAAAAATTCTGTTATATATTTAAACATTGAATGAATCAAAGCTGTGATTTTTTGAAATAAAGTATGACATATGTTTTAGGGAATAACATTTTGAGGAACAAAACTGCAGTTGGGACAAGTTATTTGATTTATAACTATAGCTCTATATTTAATGAAAGTTAGATTTCAGCAAATCCTATTGGATGCTAGATAAAATGGGGATCTGGAGCTCCAGTCTGTGACTGAGGGCCAGGTTGTAAATGTCATTCCTAAGTATGGTTCTGTAATGTTACACAAATCAAGCAGTTTCTCATTAAGAAGAAAACATATTTTGTATCTGTATTTTCAGTATTATAAAGGTTAAAGTATATATTGGCACATATTCTTTGCTAAATTAAAGGTGGGCTAAAGTGTTGTCATTGTTTATAAATCATGAAATTCAACCTGAGCCAATTCCTCACTTGACAATTTTTAATTAATTAGATCAATTGACACAGTAGCTACCACAATGGGTTCAAGCATAACAATTGTGAGCATGGCACCGGACAGGCCAATGCTACATTCTTTTGTAACTGGGATCACTGGGCGTAAGAACCAATTTTATGGATCCCAATAACTAGCACCTCTTTCTTTATCAAAATTAGAGCTACATTTCTTTCTTAAGGGACAGAGGTCATTCTTGGGCTGCATCTTGTAGCTAATTGTTTTTTAAAAGCTAGAAATGAATGTTGGAATACAAATGCAGTCATTCAGCAGTATTAATTGGCACTTTTGAAAATGACATTTTGACCATTGTTATAGCATCAAGTGAAAATATAAACGATCAGTTCTATCAAAGAATTTTAGAATGTGCGTTTAAAGTAAGACCTTGGGAGTAGGCTGTATATTTGACCTGAGAAGCTAAGCCTAAAACTTCTAAGTAAACTTCCTTCCCCTTCTGCTTATCCTGACAGCTGCTTCTTTTTGCAGGAAGTCCTGCCATCCAGGAAATTCCCTTTGGCCGCCAAAAGGACACCCTTGCAAAATGCTGGGCCCTCAAGTGTGGGACAGTTGTCCTTGGCTGATTGTTCCCTGCTACTTATAGTTTTTGTGGAGGAAAAGATGGTTTGGACCTTGATTCGGCAACCATTCAAAAAACAAAGCTGTCTTATTTTTTTTTGTAGTTGAGAATAGATACAGTAAAACCACAGTCCAAGTAAAAGTTCTGCTTCTAAAATTCAGTGATGCTGATTCCACTCTTCTAGTTGTGAACCACCCGAATCCTTCTTTTGTGAAGTATGTATCCCTCACTCACATAAATCCACTGCCTCCGTAGGTCCCATCTCATCTTTCCAGTTGCCATTGTCAGTTAGATCCCATAGGGATAGAGATTTCCAGAACATAGTGCTCAGGCAGACATTCTTTAATAGTTAAGGTAAACATTGTGAGGTTTTTATTTTTTTTCATTTTTAAGAAGACTGCAGGGGATTACATTTATTTTTTAGTTTAAAGACTATTTTAGGGCAGTAGTTTTAGGTATTCAGGCAGCCTGTGGGATCCCAGAAAGTCCCCACTCTGAAGAAGCAACTCTAACTCCCGTGACTCTGTGAGTGTCAGGGTAAACTGATGCTCCACTGGTGTATCGTGAATCGATTTTTTTGTATGGGAATTTCCTGGCAGTTCTTCCACAGCTCTTCTGGTAAGTCTGGGATCTCATATCTTTCAGTTAGCAGCCACGTGTGTTCATTGGACCTCCTAGAGATTCCATCATGTACCTCCCGGCAATAATACATATATACTGATGTTCCTGTACAAATATTCTTACATCAGATTCCTTCTAGAACATAAGCATAAAAGCAGTTGGAGAGGAAATACATGTGCATTACCTGTAGTAGTGATGGACTCTCCCTTTGGGGTTGTCCTGTGTCATTTCTCACCCTTCCCAGCGTGCACCATTCTACTCGGGAGGCTACTTATCAGAGAAATGTGCCAGTCATGTGCCAACCATAAAGTGGCATGTACTAGGGCGTGCCTTCAGGGTACAGAGGGTTAACATGCTTAGCTATAACTAGAAAGACTGGAGGTTTGAATTCAATTAAAAAAACAACAACAACAAAATGAGCCATGGAAAGTCCTAGGATGCACAGTCCCTTGTCCCTCCCTGCCTTCCCAGTCCCAGCAAGTATAGAATCTCGCTCATGGCAACTGGTTGAACTGGTTTTCTTTGGTAAACACACACCCAGGATGCTTTGAAAGCTTAGAAAAGGTGGCAAGTGTGAGGAGCCATGGGTGAAGGAAGACCTTCTACACTGGGGGAAATGAGGCAGAGGGCACACATGGGATGGACAAGAACTTAGAGATTTAAAAAAGAAATAAACAGAAGCAGAGGAAGTTGGAGGTGGGGGAGAGGTAGGTCTGGGCCAACCCCAAAGGAAGATCCTATAACTATTACAGGTGATGCATGTGTATTTCCTCTCTACCTGCTTTTACGTTTATGTTCTACAAGGACTCTGATGTAAGAATATTTGCACAAGAACATCAGCATACATGTATTATTGCCAGTAGGCACATGATGGAATCTCTCAGCAGTCCAACGAACACACTTGGCATGATAACACTTGAATGACCGGGTCTAGGAACTTACACTTGCTTTGGGGGCCTATAGGGATATCCCCTCTTGGTCAAGTGGGCTTGGGGGCAGTGAAGGAGAGGAAATCCTTCCAGGAAACAGATCTACATGGATGCTGCATCCATGCGCTCAAACACTGCAACTATTGTGAGGCTGGTGCCAGGCTGGGCAGTGTTTGTTCTGTTGTGCATCGGGTCCTGTAGGTCAGAAATGGCTCGATGGTACCTAATAACACCGAGACCGGATGCTCCAGGCAGCTACACCTTGACCTGTATGTCAAAGAGCGTTTGGGTTGATTCAGCGGAACCCACATCAGAACACGAATACCACCCTCACCACCGTGGAATCAAAGCTGAGTCACAGCAATCCTGTAGGACACATTAGAACGGGTGCAGTGCGTTCCCAAGACGGCCTCTCTTCATGAGAGTCGAGAGTTCCATTTTCCCCCAACGGGATTCAGTAGGAGGTGCAGAATGAAGTTGTTTTATGATGATCATAAATTGTCATCTGGTATAAAATATCTACCTGATGTCTCCTTTGTATGTCAGCGTGTGTAGCCCATTCAGCAGGGACTCACAAATCACACCACATGACACACCCTGTCGGGCACACCCCTCCCTGTACCCTGGCTGTCATTTATTATTCAGAACACATGTACAAGATCAGGGCTATGCCAACGTTTGCTAAGTGTGCGTGCCAAATCGCAATTTGTCCCGCCCATTTGTGAAACTCATTTCCCAGTCACACTGCGGTGTGAAGTTCACGGCGAGGGTAGAAAAGCTCTGGAGGGTTTTCTCAGACATTTCTGATGAAGGCAGACCTGGGCTTGGGAGACCAGGGGTAACTGGGAAGCTCAGAGACGATGCGCAGGCTCCTCTAAGCACTTTGGAGGCATTGCTTTGAGTGCTAGCTTTGGCTCTCCAGCCTAGTTTTCACAAGAGGGAGACAGTCAAGGAAGGAGATGAGGGACCTAGGGGCATTTCACTCCGGGGCTGCTCAAGTCAGGGGTCTGATGGATTTGAATTTGATGTCATCATTTCCCCATGCCATTCATCTGCCACATTTGGGGGCATCAGTGGTCATTCTCCCAGTATTTTCAAAATGAAAACAAAATTTGAACCCATTGTAATTCATTGGATCACAACATTGAGAGATGTTACATAAGGAATTCTTGTGGTCTACTGGATTATATACGGGGCTGCTAACAGCAAGGTGAGCATTTCGAACTCACCAGCCACTCAGGAGGAGAAGTTTTTCCATGCCTATTCTAGACTGCCCTAAAAGGTTGCAATGCATTGGCATCGACTTGATGGCAGTGTTTTCTTGTGACCAGTGAACAATTCCCATGGAATCCACTCCCAACTCATGGTGACCTCACGTGTGTCCGGGTCGAATTGTACGCCCCTGAGTTTGTCAGTGGTCCATTTTTCCGAATTAGAGTGTCAGGCACTTCTTCCAAGGCTCCTCTGGGTAGACTCACACGGTTTACGTTTCAGTCAGCAGCTGAGGTGTTAACTGTACCGCTGACAGACTCACTTATGTGCCTCCTCTGTAAAAAGGATGCTGATAAGGGAATTCAAATAATTTAAACAAAACCTGTGCTCCCTGACCTGGGGCCATTTAGCAGTGGAGAAGACTGACTTTCAACAATGAACTGCTACCTATCTGTTGAAATAAATGTGGTCGTTGTTGTGGGAGAAAAGCAGTCTGCTGTGGCACATGTAAGAAGGAAGCTTGTCAGAGGACCAAGGAAGGCTTTCCAGAAGAAACGGGTTTTGAGCTGAGATCTGTGGAATGAATGTGGACTAACTGCCCTTAAGGGGACAGAAATGAACAGAGATGAGGTGATGCTCCTAGTCTCTCACACATCAGAGTAATACATTTATCTGAATTGTATACCATCCTTAAGTATGATGAAAAAATATTGTCTGAGTGTTACCTTGATATTTCACACACACAAAAGCATTTTAAATAAGTCTATAATTATCTGTGAAAAAGGAACCCTTTTCCTTTTTTCTTATTTTTGGTTAGAGAAATGATATCTAATACGATAGTCACCTTTCGTGTCCCCAGACGGACAGGCTTTTAGTCCTGGCTGTGAAATGGCTTCCATGTAGTCCAAGGAAATCGGCTGTAAGCCGCAGGTCTCCTCTGGGTGAATCGGCAAACCACAATCCTGCATTACAATGACAGAAATGAGCAGTCACACTCCCTTACTGTGACTGAGGGCAATTCAGTCCAAAAAAATATAAACCTCCAAGAAATAAGATTTTGGGTTGCCAAACAACTCTTATGGGTACAGAAAGCAATTCTGGTTTTCCCTTCTTGAGGTACCGTCATATAAATAATTGTGTTCTAATGTGCTGCAAGTGGAGGCCGGTGATTTACTTCTCAAAACGACCTACTTGTGAGAACCATGAGTCACCACAGCCAAAGACCACTGTGCACGGAGTTTTCTGGGGTCAGGAACCAACTAACTCGCTAGTACCTAAAAGTATCCTATCAGAAACACACCATGAATACCTGTTAAATGACTGAATGACCAGATGTCATTCTCTCTCCTTTCATATCACAAGTACACAAGGTTGGTTTGATCTCCTCCTACCTCCGCCTTTGGTCAGCAATGCCCTGTACCCTCTCATGCTCTGAACTATTCTGACCGCCAACTCTCACAGGTCCAGATCTCACTAGAAAAAATTTGGGTTCAGCTGTGATTGTTCAGGCTTGCTGCTGTCCTCCAGATGGCCAGCAGTGCACTTGATAGCATGATCCCCAGATCCATCCAGCTGCTCACAGACTTGGTACCATGACATTTGCACCAGTCAGTTTTCTTCTAGTTAGTTGAATGTCCGTTTTCTGACTCATTTTATCTAATAAGTCAGCTGATCTCTATGGCCACCATCTCCTCTATATTCTGATAACTACTTTTTGGGTATTAAAATTGGATAATGAATAATTGGATAATGAAAGACCAAAGCAGAATCAATGCACTTGAATTATGGCATTGGTGAGGAGTGTTGAAAATACCCTGGCTGGCTGGAAGTATAAACAAATCTATCTTGGAAGAAATACAGCCAGAAGGTTCCTTAGAATTAAGGATGGTGAGATTTTGTCTCATATATTTCGGACATTTTGGGAACCATCAGGAGAGACCAGTCCCTGAAAATGGACAACATGGTTGGTACAGTAGGTCACAGAAAAGAGGAAGACTATCAAGAAGGTGGGCTGGCACCATGATTACAACAATAGGATGAAACATAATAGCAATTATGGCTCCAGACTGAGAAGTGTTTCAATCTATTATTGTATGTAGGGTTGCTTTGTGTAGAATAAAATTTGCTTGCTGGTCACCCCTTTATGCCTCTCAGTTCAAGTATCCTAACCATTTCTCCCCACCCTCTGCTTGTCTTGAGTACCTTCTCATTTTTCCAGCGCTGCTTTGACAGGTGTCTTTGTATCTCACATGCCTGTCCATCTATGTCAGCGGTTCTCAACCTGAGACTCGCAACCCCTTTGGGGTTCATAACAGTAGCAAGATTACAGTTATGAGGTAGCAATGAAAATCATTTCATGGTTGGGGGTCGCCACAACTGTATGAGGAACTGTATGAAAGATTCACGGCATTAGGAAGGTCGAGAACCCCTGATCTAGGTATTCCTAGTCACCACTCAGCTGCCATAGCCTGTCCTCCCCAGAGGCTTTCCTGGCCCTACTCTGAATTGGACTACATGTGTTTAGCATTCTCTCTTGTCACAGCCCAGCAAAGAGTGCCTATTTGTCACTTCCACTTTGACTGTAACAGTACGGTGCTTATCTTTCATGACGTTAGCCCTAAAAGGTAGAGCTAGAATGAGTGAGAGTACATAGGCAATATTTGCTGGTAATTAAACAGGAATGAAGGGGGGGGGGCGTCTAACGTGAAGAGATGCATTTATGGTCTTAGAGTAAGCACATGGATTCTTCTGAAGTCATTTCAAAGGAACAAAATAGGACATATTATCACCTCTCATTTTTAATGAAAAAAGCATTCAAGGTCAGTTTGAAGCACACAAAGTTTTATTTTAGGACTCCTACTAAGAGATGACAGGAGATTTTAACTGTAGTGGAAATAAACTTGGTCTGAGAGGCACAAACACCACACTCAGGAACCTTTGTTTCTATCATTAGAAAACCTTTTGTTAGCACCCACCATAAGCCAAGAGAATTTCAGCTTCTTTTCTGAATTAATCATGCTCAACTTCAGAGACATTAAGTTTCTGGATGCCACATGATTATGATAATTACTGTCATAATTACAATAATTACTGTATAGTGAAAATAATGAAATACATGAGTTTTGAGATTTCTACTTTTTTTTGTCATTAGAAGACTATAATTAGTTTTCCTTGGAAAATCAGCCTTTAAGCTTCCTTATAATTTGAACTTAGAGATTTTCATTCTTTCTTTTGTCAAGAAGATTCATTTCTGAAAATAAATGCTGAGAGAAGAAATATGCATTCTGAGTGGTTCAGGGCTCACACTGATGGTACTTAAAATGGAAAGAAGCACATTATATATAGAACCAAATGCTAGGAGTTAAACAATCTATTTTTTATCTCTGGGATATGAACTTTTTATTCTCCTATCCACCACTCAATTCTGTATTCTTTTTCTAATACTAGGTTCAAGAGTGGCACAGCGGTTACACTTTGGGCTGTGATTCTCAAGGTCAGTGGTTCAAAACCACCAGTTGATCTACGGGAGAAAGATGGATCTTTCTACTGCCCCAAGAGTTTCGGCCTGGGAAACACACAGGGGCAGTCCTGCCTTGTCCGATAGGGTCACTATAAGTCAACATGAGTTTGGTTGGAGTTTAAGTCCATGGGGGAGGGGCAAAGACACTGAAAAGTCCCAGTCTGCCAAAGCAGAAGTAAGGGTCTGCTCTTATTATAGGTCTGTCACAAACATCTTCTGCAATCTTGGGACAACTACCTGTGGCTCATAGGGGTCTCACCTATCTTCCAACTAACAGAAACCTAGTAAAATTTTCAAGCTTCTCAAAGGTAAAAATGGAAAATAATAAGTTATACCCATACAGGAAAGAGGTATATTTCTGTAAACTTTCACCTAGAGTCAAGGATTATATGAAATTGTTCACAAACACCATCGGGGTTTTCCTCACAACAACCTTACTCTCATTTTTAGTGATAAAATGACAGAGATGCTAAATTACTGTGAGGCAGGAATTCAACTAAGGGCAGTCTCATATCTGTTCCCAGATCTGTTGTCCTAGTGTGTCTTCATCTGGAAGCTCTGCTGACACCAGGTCGGAACCACAGCAGCAGGACCAGGCAGTGTACTGCTCAAGAACTGAACCGGATCTTCAGCCGGAGAGGTGACAATTTCACTTCTAAGTACCCACTGACCTCTCAACCAACATCACAATATGTCTTTTTCAGAGACAACCATGCCTACTCTGGCTTTAGTATAAATCAATTGACAATGTGAGCCAAAAACCTCCTGGGAGTTATTTGTTTCTTGCGTCTAGCATTTTTGCACAATCTGGAGCATAAAATTGACATATACTATATGTGGTGTCTGACTGAAGAGAGTGCAAGTGTATGAGAGGAAAGCAAGGAGCAGAAAGGCGTAACAGACCAGGGGAGAATGCTAATGAATGGAGAACACGGCCGAGAAGTTTATCCGACCTGCCCTGCCTCCCTGAGTGTGAAGAGTTAGGGCACTGCAATGGCCTCGGGTGTCATTCTAACATTTTTGGGTCTCTACAAAATATGCGTCATCTAGATAATCTCTATGTGATCTATTTTAGCTCTAAATCTTTATGTCTGTGCCCCTTATCCTGAGAAAAATTTCAAATGAGCAAACTTTTTTGTACAAACTTGCCTCTTGTTCCAAAAGGATAATTTTTTTTTCCTGTCTTCCCATTGTCTCTAAGCTTAACAACAGCTTTCATTGTATTGGATCCAGGGAATCATAAAAATACTGAGTATCTATTTTCTGATTCTCAGTGTTAGCTACCCAAAGAACATTTATAGCATATCTATGTGAGGTACAAGTCAGGACTAAATGACTACAGCATAATCTATATGAAGCCATTCCTTAATATTAACTTGACCTTAAAATTGAATGCTGTTCAAGATGAAACAAGAGCAGTGCATATACATTTATTTTAATAGAGATTTATATCTCCTTTCAAAAGCAATTTGAAGGATCTCTCAGAATAAATATGTCTTTAATCCAGCAATTACACTGCTGAGATTCTTTATAAGCACATAAATTTATAAGCATGGATATTTACTGCAAAACTCACAATAAGAGGATGTTCACCACAACTTGTGTTCACCGAAAGAATACTGCTTACATAAATTATGGTACATCTATATAATAACAGATTATATCATTCTTAGAAAAGAAAGGTGCAGAATGAAGGCTTTGGAAGGTATTTAAGAAGTTATTGAACGTGTCAAATGGATCTTGGTTGAGAGCATAGAACACCAAAAAGATGTTTACTTGTGTTTTATTCACCATGCAAAGGCATTAGACTGTGTGGATCACAACAAACTATGGACAATACTGCAAAGGATGAAAGTTCCAGAACAATTCATGTGCTCCTGCAGGATTTGTGCACGGACCAAGAGACAGAGGAAAGAAAGTCAAGGATAAGGTGTGCATCACAGTGGCATCCTCTCCTTACACTTATTCAATCTGGGTGTTGAGCAAATCATCTAAGAAGTTGGACTATATGAAGAAAAATTCAGCACCAGGATTGGAAAAGGACTTGCTAACAATCTGAGATTTGCAGACGTCACAATCTTGTTAGTGGAAAGTGAGGAAGACTCGAAGCACTTGCTGGTGAATATCAAGGACTTTGGCTTTCACTCTGAATTGCCTATTAATGTAAAGAAAATAAGAATCCTTCTAATTGGACCAGTAGGCAACACCCCAACAAAAAGAGTGAAAGAAAGAAAGAGTGAAGTTGTCAAGAATCTCCTTTTCCTTGGATTCACAATCAATGTTAATGGAAGCAGTGGCCAAGAACCAGACAATATATTCCATTAGGCAAATCTGCAGCACAAGACCTCTTTAGTGGTGAAGAGCGAGAATGCACTTTTGAAGAACAAGGTGTGTCTGACCCATGCCATAGAATTTTCAGAAACTCACATGCGTGTGAAAGGTAGACACTGAATACAGAAGATAGTGGAAGAATCAATGCATTTGAGTTATGGGGTTTGAGAAGAATACAGAAAGTACCATGGACTGCCAGAAAACATGTATTGGAAGAAGACTTCATGCTCCTTAGAAATGAGAATGGTGAAATTTTGTCCCACACACTTCGGACATATTATCTGAAGACACAATACCTGGAAAAGGATACCATGCTTGCTAAGCAGAAGGCCAATGAAAAAGAGGAAGACCACCAAGAGAGGGATCGTCACAGTGACTGCAACAATGGGCTGAAGCATAAAGATTGTCAGGATGGTAGAGGACCTGTGGTATTTTTTTTCTCATGTGTAGTCAGAACCAACCGAATGGCACCAAATAGCAACAGCAGCATTATGAACAATGAGGCAGGTTTCAGGACATTATGCAGATCATAATCTAATTTAAGTAAATGATGATCACAGATATCACTATATAAAATCACAGGTGAGTTTTGGAGTGATACCCAGAAAGCGAACAGTGGATTCTTAAGAAGATTTAAGAGGGATAAGCCAGAGCTGGGGAGGGTAAAAAGAATTTTATTTTTAAATATGTTTGAATCATTTTTATTAGCATTTACTATATATACTCATCAATAAGCTGAGTTTTTCCGCACATTTTTAATGCAGTTTTTGTGGTACAATGAGGTGACTCAGCTGTAATTTGGGTCGACTTATACTTGAGTTTATATGATCGTGTGCATGTACTTTTAAGATGCCAAGTAAAATAAGGAGACACTATTTTAAATGAAGCTCTGCATGAGACTCCAGAGAACCTCTGCAAGTGTCAATTTCAAGTTGACACTGAGAATTGTCCTGCATTAACAGCGTGTTGCATCTATCGGTGGAAACAAGAGGAAATGGCAGGGACATGGATTTTTTATGTGGAAGGATGATCATTGAGAACTCTAGGGTGGAATGAAAATACGCCTACCCAAGCTCACTGTTCAGGTAGCAAGATGACAAAAGGAAAAACACCAGCCGATTTGGAATCATACTTTTTAATCTGGCTCTTTCTAATGGCCCAAAGTTCAGTATTCTAACACTCAATTAAACATTTTCAATTTGACTTTTCTTCCAAATTCTTATTAGGTAATTTCTAAGCTCTATCTCCCTTTCTGAAACTTATAAATCACTTTACAAAGTAGTTGCCTTTTCACATTTCCAAGAGTGGGAGATGTGTTGACTTTTGCTTATAGTTTGTTCTCATGAAACATTTGCAGTGAACAAATTTGACCTCTAGCATTTCATTCCTTTGAATTAAAAATATAATATGTAGCTAGCCAAGTCATTCTACTTTGTGCAGTAGGGGCAAACTTGATGGATTTCAATGTTTAATGTCATCCTGTTTTAGGGAGAGCTTACAAATAGGTTTTCAGCTTTGAACTGTTTTAAGGAAAAACAATGGAACTTGAATTTGGGGGGGCAGAACAGTTATTGCTTAACTTACTTAAGAGATATGCTTAGGCAGAATGAGTTGATGTATTGCTTTACAGCACATTAGAATCCACGTGGTAATGGGCTCACATGCAATTGTTGACAACACTGTAATTGTATTTGTTTTTTCTCTAAACAAATATATCTGAAGAGTGACCACAAAAGTCTGCTATCAAAGAATTTGAAGTTTATCCATAATGACCTCAAGAAAAAGGAAATTGAAACAAGGTATGAGCAAGAGGAGTTGTTGAAATTTATTAATATGACATCAAGATATGGAATACTTCATGCTCATTATGCATTCCCAACCACCGAACAATTTTGAAATATTTTTTAAAATTTTAGATAGCCCCCAAATTAGCGTGGATGTGGCCACAGCCTTTCTACTTGCTGAAGTCCATTCCAAGAGGTGCCCTCTAGGCTTAATTTAGAAGAACATCTGAGTCTCTGGACTTTGTGGGCTTTGGACTAGAAACCCTAGTGGACGATGCCTGTGGAATGACTAATGCTTCCCACTTCCGGTAAGCCCGAAACCCCAGGGAAGGCAGCCTTTCTTGTGGTCTTTCAGCACTTCTGGTCATTGTTCCAGATGGAATCCAGAAGGGGCTACGTGACTGCAAATGAAAAGAAAGGACGGATTCGTGTCTGGGTGCCTGGAAACAAGCTCAGTTCTTTTTGATTTGTGAACAAAGGAGAGTGGAGTTGGAAGCAAATGCACTATTTCAGGTTGCCCCCCACTTTGAAGATTCCTGCTCCTTTTGGGAACTGAGACCATAGTAATAAGAACAAGAAAAGAGTATCTCCTATTCCTAAGGAACAAACCAATTATGTGCAGGGCAAAGAAGATAGAGAAGTCATTGGAAGTAGGTGAAAGACTACAGATACATTTTAAGAGACACCTTTTCATGAATGCGTATTTCCTCATGATGAAAACAGCACAAAGCAAGTATTTGTCCTATATTAGGTAGCAAGGAGCTACTCGCAGGAGTAAGTAAATGTGTTGCTGCCATAAGTATTTTCACAGATTGTCCCACTTCTAAGTAAATCCCTAAGAAAATATATGATCTTTTACAATATAGATTTTTTCCCTTCCCTAAATGACACTAGTAGAATTGACTACTCTAGTACAGCAGTTTCACTAATTTTGGGACTAGTGTCGACATTTTCTATCTAAATTAGTCTTGGAAACTGTTATACAAACATACAGATACCTATACACATTACATATGCACATACATACATACATACATACAAGGGAATACCCCCCTCCCCCCAAAAAAACCCTGAGATTTTATTTTTCCAAAGTTTTGTATTAATTTTTTAAACACAACAGCCGTATCACCTTCAAAGTACTCTCTATTACACTTAATACATTTGTCAAATTGTGATTCTATTCTTGGAAACAATTTTCAAACTCATTTGATTTGAAGCGGACAGCACCTCACTCTTTTTTTCTTCTCCTCTTCCATTTTGTCAATTCACTGTCTTCTTATGTCCCTGTTCATTAGCAGAACAAAAAGTAGTCACATGCAATTAGGCCAGGTGGGTAAGGTACATGGGACAAGAGAGGCATGCTGTTTGATGCCAAAAAACTGGTACACTGAGATGGTTGCGTGAGCAGGTGCATTGTCATGGTGCCCAAACCAGCCACAAATCAGACCTTTTTTATCACAATCTTTTTAGAACCCCAACATAGAAAGTGTGGCAGTCAATAATCTGGAGTCAATTCCAAGATTGGGAGTGTAAGGGGTGGAGTCCTGTCTGTCAATCTGGAGATAGCCAATGAGACCTCTGTGTGAGCATGGCTTTCTCCTGAGAATTCTGGGAAATTGGTCTGTATTTTCCCCTTGGAGGCGAGAGACTTACAACTCAGTCTCTTGGAGAAGTTCTACCAACAAGACATAAGGTAGACTCCCTCTGAGACATGCCAGAGGAGAAGCGACAAGGGCCTACCCTGATGGAACCACACTTCAGAAGTTGGAAAAGTCATGTACAGATCCCTACCAGTGTTGAGATACTTGAGAAGCCACAGAGAAGCCTCTGTCAGTGCTGACATGCTTCTACCACCACTGGATTCACAAGACTCTGCACCTACTGGCCTGTGATTGTCCTGGTGTCCCTGCATGTGCTTCATGAGTCTAAAGAGGACTTATGGATTGTTATCAGACATATGGGCTAATATCAGACTTATGACCTTGGACTGGACTGGGGCGGGGATGTTTTCTTGATGTATAGTTGCTCTTATATATAAACCTCTCCCTTCTACACATATGTGTGCTTATGAATTAGTTTCTCTAGTCTACCCAGACTAACAGGGAAAGCTTGATTAAGTCTAACGTGGTGGAACAAACTCCAAATACACTATCCACTTCACATAAAAAAACCATAAAAACCCAAAATTAAAACAAATGAGCATCAGTTTTTTTGGGGTATCCTCCCTCGTATGTGCATCCATACCATGATACCTATATTTATAGTGTTTCATAGCTTGAAGAAACGGTGCTGTTGGAAGTATCTTAATCTCCAGACTGGTAACCAAAAGATCTGCAGTCCAAATCACGTTTGTTGCATGGGAGAGAGATGTGGCAGTTTGGTTTTGTAAACTTTGTCTCCTTTATGTTTATTTTTGGAAAGCCTATTGAAAAGTCCTCCTGCTTTCTATGAAGTTCAGAATCAACTCCACAGCAATGAGTTTTATTTGGTTACAGCTAGAAGGAGCCATAAGAGTTTACAAGTGATATTTACTTCGCTTCCTTTCTTTTATGCACCCTTTCAGGTGCTGTGAGTGTCTAAGAAATGTAATGAATGGTGAGGATGATCTATTAAGAAGAGCATTTGGGAGTCACTGTATCAACAGTTACTGACTTCAGCAGCTAGCATAGCCTATACATCATATACTTCTGCAAAGGACTTATCAAGTATTAATTTTCAGCCTTCCAAAGAATTTAATGAATGCCTCAAAACTGTAAGCATTCAAACAGACACGCTAGTGAACAGAGAACCATGTCAAAGGACAGCAAATCTTTATGTTGATTAAATGGCCAATGGGTATCCTTTACCTTGATTAAAAAGCCAATAAGAAAATGATAGTAAAAAGGATACTGATATATATATATATATACATACATATATATATATATCAACTATAATCTCTTACCTAATGTGTTGATAGCTAGTGAATTAGCCTTGGGTCTTCTCTATAGAAGGTGTTTATTAAATGAATGGATTGACTAAATAGGAGTGTAACTAAGATGAAGGCGGGTCAAGAGGACGGGAGCTGGGATTCTGAATTTCTTTACAATATGCTCTCCCTGACTTAGTTCATTTATTTTAGCCATCGGCAGAAGTCATCTGAATGTGATTGACAAACAGACCAAGGAATAAGGACAGGAGACTAACTCTGGTCAGTTCGTAAGTGCTCTAGCCAGGCCCTGGCATAAAGCTTTGTATTCTACCCTTAATGCATCCTCTCTATGCCTAGGAATAAGAGATTTTATTCTGCCACTAATCCCTTAAATATGTGCAGCCAAGGGATATGTGAAATTTGCTGTGCTGCAAAAAGATTATTTCTTTGCATGTCTGAGAGTTATACATATCATCTTCTCTGCGAACTTTAAACAGTTGTTAGCACCAAGTACTGTTTTACGGGTTGCTCACTAATCTGCTCTCACAGTTCCTCCGCACGCATGCTCAAGGTGATTCAGTTCTACCTGAGGGGAAATGCTGATGCATCCAAAGGTGAACACCTGAGGTACAATAGCATTGTGAGCGCCAAAGTCCCTGGTTTTTAGTAACAGCATATTTTAATGACACCCAAAATTAGATGATGGTGAGGCATCATTTGATTTACGAACAGGACCGTGCCTTCTACACACATGGCATGTTTTTATCTCACAGCAATCTGAAAATTTTAAGCTCCTCAAGGAGCAATTTAAAGATAACTATTCTAAGCTATATCATCGTTACAGAGGGGAAAGTACTAACTGTGCAATGGAGAAACTCAGCAGTCCTCATCCTTGATGAAGGACCAAGAAGGGCACAGCCTGGGCTTCAATGGCATTCTTGCAAAGAATATGCAACCTCATACTATCACAAGAAACACCACATAATTCTGAATCAAAGGGTGGTCTGCACAGTCATTGAGCTACTCGCTTCCATAGGGGTCTTGGTCCTTGAAAGATGGGGAAAGACTAAGGGACTATCCCAGATCAGAGGATATGAAGGGCCATGACAGCTAAATGCAATGCGGACCCTGGATTGAATCCTGAAACAGGAAAAGACCATTTGTGGGCAAGCTGCTGAAATTCAAATACGGGTATTTGGTTAAGTGAACAGCACCGTACCAAGGTGAATTTATGAAACTTTGATAAATGCGATGTGGTTATTGTCTTAGTTTCCTAATGCCATAACAAAGACCGCAAAGTGGGTAGATTTAAAGGAAAAGAATCAGTTCCATACAATTCTGGAGACTAGAAGACCTGTTCTCCCCTGTGTGACTTAAGGTACAGGATCTTCAGAAAAAGATCCTATCTAACTATATTATGTCTTCAAACAAGGCCACTTTCATAGATACAGGGGTTAGGGGTTAAATATGTATTTTGAGTATACAGGTTCATCAATAATGGGTATGTCAGAAGATAACATTAGAGAGGCTGCATGAAGAGTATTTGAGATCCTTTTGTATATCCTTTTTGTTTGTTTTCAAGGTTTCTATAAACTAAATTTTTAAAGTTAAGATTAATGTAGCAAAAATATTTTTAAAATAAAAAATAAATTTAAAAAGAGTTAATGTAGCACAATGTATTCCTTTTTTAGAATTTTCCTTGGGGGTAATAGAAGGTTTCTTTACCAGCAGCATCCTGAGCCCTCTGTCTGAGCTCATTGGCATTCCTGGCATAAATTGTTATTTATAAAGTTTGCTCTAAAATTTGTGTGAACTGTGGAACGATATGCTATAAACTAACACAGAACAAGAGTCTCCTACTCTCTCCTTCTACCCTCAACTTGATTCCAACTCACAGAAAGCCTCGAGGGCAGGGTAGAACTGTGCCTGTGGGTTTCTGGGACTGCAACTCTTGACAGGCATAGAATGCCTCATTTCTCTCCCACAGAGTAACTGATGGTTTTGAACTGCTGAGCTTGCAGCTATCAGCCCAAATCATAACTCACTACACCACCAGGGCTCCAGAGCCCACCTCCCATATCTAGAGATGAAATCTTCAGGGAACAACAATTTCTGGTGAGTCATCAAGAAGAAAAAGTGATGGCATTGAGAGAGCAAGTGGGTTGTGCTTTGAACCTTCACAACCATTTAAGGTGAGAGATTTATCTTCATTGAACAGATGAGGAAGTAGAGACTTGGAAAGTTGGAGCAAGCTTTTCCAAAGTCACATAGCTTAGTAAGTGAAGCATCAGGAACTCAAGCATGGGTCTCCCTGACTTCAAGCCCATGCTTTATGGATTGAAAACTAAAACCAAACCAAACGCAGTGGACCAAGAAACAAAAGGTTTGTTTATGAAACATTGGCTGACCAATTAGCTCTTCATCAGGAAAGACTCTTTCACAGTCACAGACGGCACCCATAAGCATAACCAGCTGCACTTCCAAATGCCTGCAGTTGGTCAAAAAGTGGGACCGGGCAAGAGTGTGAATGAGTGGGGCCAAATCCTTTTTTCCAATGGAAAAAGCCTTCAAGCGCCTTTCCAACTCAAGCTGGGTCACTGATGATTTTTTTATATTTGAATAGCGGCACATTAGGAAATTACATATTAACAGAAAACTAAACAAAGACTTCCCACGAGAGACAAGGAACAAAACAGTTAGGCCTTATCGTCTATCAGTAAGGGAATTAATACGATTCAGAAAATCATCTGTCCCCCTGCGTCACGTGTTTTCCGCTCTCCAAAGAAGTTGATCGTTTATGACATTCATTCATTCGTTTTGTTTTCCATGTATTGTTTTCACTGACATTTGCTCAGCATCTCCATGAGTCAGCCAGAATCCCTGTCTTCATGGAGTTCTGGTAGAGAAACAGATACGTAAACACACGATTGTTGTAGAAAGTGCTAACTCTTGTAATGATGATGTCCGGGACAGGGTTGGCACGGAGAAGCAGGATCCGACTCTGCTTTCCAAAGGAGATGCTTGAGTTGCAACTTGGAGTCTATTGGAATTCTCCAGGCAGATGGAGATTTTTTTTTCTTAATAGGAAGCAATGGAGGAAAGGGAGAGAGGAGACTCAGTCTTCTTTTGCAGAGACTTGCAAAGAAGTGAGCATCAAAAGGGGGGCCATTTGCAGCTAGATTTTCAGAAGTTAACCAAATCTTGATTTTAGAAGTCGCTAATTTCCCCCCTGATGGGACTATTCGTCTGCAACACAGTCCTTGGCCCCCAGTCACTCAAGACAATCTGGAACAGATTGAAAGTGCCTTTTGTCTGTGTTTTGGGACTGTGTCGAGCATGTGGCATTGGTTACAAACCTCTGAAGCTGTTTGTTCAGAACCCAACCAGGGCTTATCGGTTCCGGCTCAGATATCCTCAGCTATCATAAGGCCTGTCCACAGAGAAGCTGGCATTTCCCTGTGGAAAATGTGCTGGTTTCCTTGGCATGCACTGTTCAAGGAAAGTTTGCCTGTTTTCACGCAGGAGCTTCAGATTCATAACCCCCGTTGTGAGAGACAGTGTCCTCAGACATTTCAAGATCTCAACTGTCCTTAGCTTGCCGGAATCTCTCTCTTTTCACTGTGTCTTGAACTTGAATGTTGTGGCTGTGGCTTGCCCAGTGAGTCTTAGTGGCTGTGACAATTCTCGGTGGGAGAAGAAATGATGCTTTCCTTCAGAGCCAAGTCTTGTGAAGGTGGAGAGCAAGAGAACTTATCCCCTGGTGAGACTCTGAAGCTGCCCTCTCCTCTGCATCAGCTCCAGATGGCTTCTTTTCCCTCCTCCACATGCACAGCAGACCTGCCTTTGGCCATTGTCTCTCGACAATCTGTGACAATGCAGATCTCCAGAATATGTCACGTCTTGGCATTAAGCGACCGCTGTTCTGGGATCCTGCTGTCACCCATCAGATAGGCTTGCCTAGCAAACACTGTTTTAACATCAGAGGCCTGGCTTTGTTTTAGAACTCTGCAGTTGCTTTACCCTGACCTGATCTGATCCTTTTTTACACCTAGGTACACTTTATCTTTTTTTTTTCCAACGATTTTATTGGGGGCTCTTACAGCTCTTATAACATTCAATACATCATTTGTATCAAGCGTATTTGTACACATGTTGCCATATTCATTTCCAAATATTTTTCACTTGAGCCCTTGGTATAAGTTCCTCCCCCCCTTTTAATTGAATCATTTTACAACTCCCCTCAACAATCATACAACTCCCCTCACGATCCATATGTACCTCCATTGTATGCAGGCCACATTTGCACACTTGTTGCCATCATCACTCTCAAAACATCCTCTCTCCACTTAGGCCCCCAGTATCAGCTCCCTCTATTTAAAAGGTCAAACATATCTTAAGCCTCCTTTCAATTGGAGATTTTGACAGTCCAAATCAAAATGGATAGAGCAAATAATCCCCTCTTTGGAGCTGTGTCCATAAGACTGAATACATTCTAGTAGGATGCATTGTTCAATAGACTGGCCATGATGATGATGATGATTTTTATCATTCCCTATAGTGTGTTTTTTTGGGGGGCATCACTGCACTCTGGTGGTCGTGGGAGCTACCTAGCCTTGCTCCTAGAGAGCCACTGCTGGATTTGAACCGCCAAGCCAATGGGCTGCAGTCCCGCACCCAATCACTATGTCACCGGGGTTCAGCTCCCATTCCCTATAGTGTTTTATAATACTCAACCCCTTTTTAATGGTACCCCAAACTTATTGAAATATAAATGAAACCATAATTACAGAAGGGCCATGTGTTCCCCAAACTGTGTTCTGAGCACTGCAAGATTTGGGGAAGCTAAAACCAAAAAATTACCATTGAGTCTAGTCCAACTCAAGGCAACCCCATGCGTGTCTGAGTAGAAATGCGCTCTGTACAGATGTCTGGGGCTGACATTTTGGAACTGGATCACCAAGAGGTGTCTCGGAGTGGACGTGAGCCCCAGGGCTTCAGTGAGTAGCCAAGCACATGAACCTTCTGCACCATCCAGGGACTTTGGGAAAAATCAGTGGGTGTTAAGCTAAAAGTGGATTGTGCTAATCAACTAAACCAGCTTTAGTTAAAACATTTAAAATAGATTTTGCCCAAATTTCCTGTCATTAGCTAGGCATTTTTTTTCCCAACACAATTCTATCACTTAATAAAACGGATTCCTGAAACAATGAAGCAAGTCTCCTTGGTTTGCTGTGCAAATAAATCAGCTAGCTTGGACCTCCAACTTCCTGAGAAGATAGCCATTGTGATAACGACAGCTCATTGACCGACCTGTGACTAGGAGCATCTATTGCAGTGGTTCTCAACCTTTCTAATGCCGCCCCCCCTTAATACAGTTCCTTATGTTTGGTGACCCTCCTAACCATAAAATCATTTTTGTTGTCATTCCATCACTATAATTTTGCCACTGTTGTGAAACAGGTGACCCTTGGGAAAAGGACATTGGACCTCCAAAGGGGTCGTGACCCACATGTTCAGAATGGCTGATCTACTGGAATGCAATCTATTGTTCTTTTAACTAGTCCAGTAAGGGATCACCTGGATGGAGTCATGAATGAAAAACATAGGTGGCAGGAAGGACCAAACAAAACAAAATGCCACAAAACTCTATGGAAACAACGGACATCCGTTTATCAATAAAAACAAACAAAGAAACAAAGGAATATTTTGTAATGACAGACAGATGTCTGCAACAACTGAAAAATTATTCTAGGGGATGAATACATCCTTGAATTTGTTGCAAGTTTTCATTTTTATAAGTCACACATTATGCACATGACTATAATCACATGTTCTATGAATAAACTAAGTTCTTTGTTCATTTAGAGTCATTTTCCTGTGTGTCCCTGTCAAAGTCATTATTCATCGGGTAGGTTATGCTGCTGAATTTAATTTTCCAAATGGACTTTAATTTTTTTGAGGAGTACTAGGCTGAATTTAGCCGTGTGTGTGTGTGTGTGTGTGTGTGCCTTATCTGATGTGCTGTTGTCAGGTGCTTCCCAGTTAGTTCCGAGTCACCAAAGGCCTGCATTTAACAGGAAGAACATTATGTTTGATCCCATTACTGCAGCCAGTGTGTCAATTCTTCCCTTCGAGGGTCTTTCTCTCTTTCCAGTGACCCTCTAAATTACCAAACCATGAGGCCCTTTTCCAGGGACTAGTGATATATCTAATACCATTCATTTTTATACTTTTGGAATTGGTCATATTTGAAGACATTATAGCATGGAGTTCACATGACTACAAAACACAGGAGATGAGAGTCGATGAGGCCAGGGCGGCATACTGATAAATGACGGGACTCATCCAGAGCTCACATGATTGGCTGTTGGTAGTTGCCATTAAGGAGCCCTGGTGGGTTAGGGATCATGAGCTGGGCTTCTCACTTCAAGATCTGCAATTTCCAACCACCATGGGCTCCTTGGGAGAAAAATGGGGCTTTTTACTCCCTTCAAGAATTGCTGTCTCAGAAACCCTCCAGGGAAGTTTTACCCTGCCTTATATGGTCACTATGAATCTGCATCCACCAGATGGCGGTGAGTGATTGATTCCTTTTAATGGCCATTGATCTCAATGACAGAGTGGACTGTTGGCCTGTCCTACACCCTTGGCATGACCTCTGCTATGTGTGAGTCCCTGTGGAGTCTGTTTTGTCAATCCATCTCGCTGAGGGTTTCCCTCGAGTTTGCTGGCCACATGATCACACGCACGTGTTGGCCTCAGGAAATTCATCTTCCTTGATGGTGTGTGCACAGACAAAAAGACAATGACTCACCATCCTCGCTTCTGAGGAGCATGGGGTTAGATTTCACAGGATAAGGGCTACAGCACGGGATTTAGACCATGGAGTTAGAATTTAATTTATCATCTTGATGAGCGTAGGCAAAGTCAACTTGTCTCTTGAATCGGCTTTTGCTCAGAGGTTTGACGAGATGATGAAAAAGTAATTTATGCAAGGTACACAGAATCCTTCATGACCCAAAGTATATGTTCTCCTTAGAAGTACAGCTTGAGTGCCCCTTAGAGGCAAGGATAGTGAGACTGTACCTCATATACTTTGGACATGTATGCGGAAAGGTGGCCCACTTTAAGTTGTTAATGGTATGTAACAGTGGCAACAAATGATTAGAACCAAACATGCCATTTGCAATAGTCACATGATAAACATCACACATCGTCTCATTTCTATGAGTTAGGTAATATTATCTCTACTTAACATAAATTTTGTTAAAGATGGGGCTCGTGGGATGTAGAGACTTTATCTGGTTTATAAACCCAAATCAACAAGATGGCGACTGGTTTAGTTTGTATTGCATTGTTGAATCTAGACATATGTCTACAATGATTCTAAAATCCACGCTCAGTTCTCCTATTCCAGAATTTTAAATAAAAATACCAGGGTTCTAGTCTGTTTCTGAAGTGCTGTTGAGTAAGTGTTGGACTGGTAACTAGAAAACCAGCAGTTCAAATCCACCAGCCATTCCATGGGAGAAAGATGAGGCTCTCTGTTCCCATAAGAATGCCAGTCAAGAACAGATATACAAGTATGCCTGACTCAATGGAAGATTATATGGATTATGATAAGAGCTGTACAAGCCCCCAATAAAATGTTTTACTTAAAAAATGCCAATCAAAACCAAACAAACTCCCTTCCATTGGGCCAATTCCAATTTATACAAACTGTGTAAAGATTTACCGCTCTGGCAACCCAATTTTGGGCCTCCTGAGTTAGAATTGACTTGATGGCAATGGCTTTATTGTTTTTTGGTTAGTCTTTCTCTGATTCCTATTAGTTATGTGACTTGTCCCAAGTCAGTTCATTTCTCTGAGTCTCAGAGTAGAAGGAATCTACTCACTTTAACAAACAGCCACAAAGACAATGTTCTACATCCTACTTTTTTGAGTCGTGACTAGAGTCGTAAAAGTTCACGCGTGGTCATCCAAAGGGCTTTTTCCCGGTTCAAGGCAATGAGAGGATGGAAAATCAGAGACCCCAGGGGAAAAATGCCCACCAGACTAAAGGGACACATGGACATGAGTCTCCATCACCGTGAGACCAGAGGAACTAAATGGTGCCTGGCTGCCCCATCCAACAGCTTGGACAAGTATCCCATTACAAGGTCCTGGATAGATGGGGAGGAAACTACGGAAAGAAACCTCTGAAAATCATAATAAAGGACCGGAATTACCGCTCACATAAAGATTGGTGGAACCCTTGAGATTATAGCCCTTACTCACCCTTCAGTCACTCCCTGGCTCAAGTTTAATTTATTTTCTTTCATTATTGCTAGTATTTATTTATGAAAGATCATGGTATTGGGGGCTTTTAGAACTCTTAACAATCCATACATCAATTATTTTCAAGAATATCTGTACATATGTTTCCATCATCATTTTCTAAACATTTACTTTCCAATTGAGCCCTCGGTGTCAGCGCCTCTATATTCTCTCCCTCCCCCCACCCTTGTGACCCCTTGATAAATTATTATTGTTTTCATATGTGATGTCAACTGCTGTTTCCCTGCACCCACTGTTTCTGCCATTCATCCCCCTGTATGTTGGCTCCATTTTAGACAAATAATAGATCTATAGGGGAACAGTAGTATCCGAAAGTTATGCACATTAAAAATAACCAACCACATCCTGGATTTCTTATCCAGAACAACATGAAGATGAAAATGAGAGCTGACAAAAACCACAAAATAAAACAGATAAAATCCTCAATCGAAAAGAAAAGTTGTTTTTTTTTTTGGGGGGGGGCATCACTGCCCCTGGGAAAAGATTTTTTTAAACTACAACAAATTTAAGTCAATCAGAAGGGAGATCAAATGATAAGGTGCTAAGTTTTATCTTACTATACATATTTGAGGATAAGCTGAGGTTTTTCAGCACATTTTGGATGCAGTGTTTGTGGTAAAATTAGGAGCCTTGGTGGATAGTTGGGTGGCTTATCCTTGAATATATACGGAAATTACCTGTGCAATGATTCATTGTCCAATGAATTCTCCATGATAGCAAGTCTGTGGCCTCATCCATGGCCAGTGAGGATTCAATGGGAGTTTAATCCGTGTGTATGTCCTCTCTACTTGGGGTCAGAGTAGGTAGAGGAGAGTGGGGAATGGAAGCATGTCTGACTCCTGCCTCTGAGTAATAGGGAGGTCAGATGTGGCTTACTGCAAGACAGTTAAACCAGGACTTCCTGTCATGGGGTCGATTTCAACTCATAGCTACCTGCATATGCATAGGGCTGCTAACCACCAACAACCACCAACAACTCCTCAGGACATAGAGGAGGTGCTCTGCTGCTGCAAAGAGTTACAATCGCAGAGACTCCCAAGGGCAGTTGTACCAGCCCTACTGTGCGGTTGTGAGACAGTTAGTAGGGGAGGTCAATCCATGTGGCTGGAATGCCTGGTGGTAATGAGACATGGAGGAGAGACGTCTTGGAGCGAGGCATTCAACTTCATTGTGAAGAATGTGCTCATTAAGAAATTCGGGTGGAAGCACATCGGCTCTAAGTACACGTGATTTTTAAGCCAAGAGAAGAGTATCATCAACCCAGAAGACTGGAAATCATCAGAAATATGGGCTTGCGTGACTTCTCATAACCCTCAGTGTATGACTGCTACACTAAGCATCATTTCTCTGGTTCCAAGAAACTGACTATTAAGGAGGATGGATTTTATTGTGTTTTCAGTAAAGGTTTGCACAGTCACTGAGGTTTCCACTCAGAAATCTCTAGGCAAGTTGTTCAGTGACACGGGCTGCCTTCTTCACTACGGGAAGCTGAGCTTAGATAAACATGGTCATCTTGGTCCACTCCGCGGAGTGCTACATTCGGTGGTTTGTCTCACTGTCCTGCAAATGCCACAAATATCTGGAACTCAGCCACTAAAGTGAGCAACTCTTCTCTCACCTCACTTCATCTGCTCACCTCGCTTCATCAGCACACTGCCTTCTCTCCTATTTTTGTCCAACCAGCTTCTCAGAGATTTTCCAGAGCTATCCTAGATTTCCTCCTCTCCACGGCTCATCACTACCACCTATCCGTCATCTCTCACATCTTGCCTCTGTCTCTTCATCCTAAGTCACATAGTTACCGCCTTTCCCCTGAACCAAATGAGCAGCCTCCTAAATATGTTTTCTTCCTTTAGGTTCAGCAGATTGCAGCCTGGTCTCTGCATATTGATGGCTCTCATTTCACAGGACAATGTGATTATGTTGACATGTCCCACCTCTATCATCTTTCAATCACGTCTGGGACATAGTCCCCCCATCCAAACCAGCTGCTTTGGAGTGGATGTTAATTCTGAGGCCATGAAGCTTCCCATGGGTGGCGAGTGAGTTTGGACCACCAACTTCACTGAACACGTCATCCGCAATGTCGCGAGTGATTGTAAAACATGGTCTACCAGCTCCATGTCCTTTTCATTTTATTTTTAAAAATTTTCATTTTTACCATAATAAATATGAATGTGTTCTAGTGTAAAAGACATAAGTAAATATACACCACACTACTAAGTAGATCTTGCATATTTCTTCACTTTTCTTAAAGACCCCTGCCTCCTTTTGTTTGTCTAATCATTCTTTAACTCTCTTCCCCTTTAAAATTGTTTCTTCAAAACTGGGTCTAATTCATCCTGTTCATCTGCATCCACTTAGGCCTCATTTATCAATGATCTCATCATCGAATATTTCCTACTTACAACAGTAATAAAAAATCATCTATTCAACTATTTTGCACATCAAAATCATGTCTGGCTATAATGAATATCAAGGTACAAGGTGAGAGTAAAGGCTGGTTGGGATAATGAAGATTATATGTCAATTTGGCTGGGCTATGATTCTCAATGGTTTGGCAGTTATATAATGATGAAATTTAGCACTTATGCAATGATATAATTTGACAGCTATGGGTCTATTTTGTGATCTGATGTGCTCATCCTCTGTTTTTATGAAACATCGATTTGCCAAAATTACTTCCAGTCTCTAACCTAAATATGTTATTAAGTGAGAAATGCATGTGTTTCTTGCTCATGGTGAAGGAACAAGTGATCTATGAATCAATGAATGATGATGTTTTTTGACCATAGATAAATGAGGGTATTGAAGATATGACTCTCCTACTTCCTCATGGGCGCGGAGGCCTGTATTTGGTGCAAAATCAGCTTGTAACGGCTTGTTTAAGGTTAAAAACTATAGATGCTTTTTGGTCTCTAGTTGCTTCCTATGTAGTTAGTAGATAATTTCTGATTATTTAAAATATATTTGAACTGACCAGCTCCCTATATCATGGATTTGTCACTGCAGGCAACAGTAATGGAAGGAGCTTCAGGAGCAGCAAGTAAAATAAATGGCTTGATTTTACTTCACCATTTCAAAGCATATGCAATTACAATCTCTATTTCAGGGCTAGTGAAGAGCACGTTGCTTACAGTATTCATTGCAGTTCAATGATCTGAAAACAAACATAAAGACGAAGCAACATCACCACTGTAAAACACCAGAAACCATAAAGAAAAAAACAATAACCCCAAAGTATAGAATAACAGGTATGTCTCAAAGTCAAGCAGTCAATGTGGAGCTGGCAATTAAAAGGTCGGCAGTTCAACTCCCCTCAGGAACCTCAGAAGAAACACTGGAAATGGCCTTCAGAAAAGCCAGCCAGGGAAAATCCTCCCTGGTACAGCTCCACTCTAACACACGTGGGCTTGACACCAGTTGGGTTCACTCAGCAGCACCTGGGTTTGCGTTTGAAAATCAACTGAGGATGAAGCAGAAAATCTTTCCATGTGGAAAGTAAAGGAAAAATTCAGAATGACTTCAACTCAGAAAACCCAAACCACTGCCACTGAGTTGACTCTGACTCCTAGCAGAACTGCCCCTTTGAACTTCTGAAGCTGTCAGTCTTTATCGGAACAGAAAGTCTCATCTTTTCTCCGTGGGGTGGCTGGTGGTTTTGAACTACTGATCTTGTGGCTAGCAGCCCAACATGTAACCTGTGAGACCACTGAGGTAGCAGAAAAAACAAAGAGGAAATAAATAGTTAACACACACACACACACACATACACAAAGGGATGTTGGCTTCATTGAGAGAAAAATGTGTACCCTACACATTTTCAAGCTATAAAAAATGTCTGACAGTCTCTAATAAAATGATTTTAAAATTTCTGGTAAAAAAGGTCGCTATTACTACTTAATAGAGTGGAATGATTCCAATGATCCAAGAAAGCATGGGGAAACTTTCTGAGTTTGATGGCATATCAATGCAAGGAAATAAATCATCACAAAGAACAATACTATTTATCATACCCAGGAATAGTGACAAGCATGCCGCTCACAAAGCTTTTAAAATCCCTTTGAAATCTTCATCAACAACACCAAGCTTGCTTTCCAGTGGGGGTCTGTCTTTTATTGAGTTCATAATGAAAAGGGACCACATCCCAGAAAAGAAAACCCAAGTTTTCTGGAGGTGGTCGGGAGCCCTTATTTGAATCATCAAGTTTGGTAATGACTCTTTTTTAGTTATATTTATCTGACCCTTTTCTGCAGGAAAGGAACCTTAATAGCGATATAAAGCCCCAACACATGTTGCACAGAAAGGCCTATATAACCCACTATTAGTTCTGCCTGTAAATGACCGCATGTCTAGCACTAGCCTGGGGCAGAATCCGCTGCCAGGAAACTTGACCTGCATCATGGGTTTAATGAAGCTGTAACTTTCTGTTTATAATTCTTTCCACTTTAAACTAGGATTATAACCCGGGGAAATGAGATAATGTGCCCGTCCCTTTTGGATCATCAGAGCTACTAACCCATCCACTGTGAAGGCATGACCCACACTCTCGGCCACCCCTCTGCAGGAGCAGTTCGGACCTGGCCCATGCAGGCCCTCTGAGAGTTGTAAGGCAGGAGGACAGAGTCTAAGATATGAAATGATGGCCTCTCTCTGTCCCCTGACAGGCAAACTAGAAAGGTTTTTCCTTCTGCCTTTTCCTAGATGACGATGAACAAGATTGGGCCTTTGCAAGATTTTTATTTTGGAAAGTTTCCCTTCAGCTTATCAGTCTTTTTAAAAAATGTGTGTTTCCTTCATCATGAGGAGTCCTGGTGGCAGAGTGGGTCACTCATTGGGTTGTTGACTGCAAGGTCAGCAGTTCAAAACCACCAGCTGCTTCATGGGAGAGAGATGAGGCTTCCTACTCTCATGAAAAGTTACAGTCTAGAAACTATAACAATGAGAGGGTGGCCATACATTGGCATTGACATGAAGGCAGTGAGTGATCAAGTGCTTTTCTCATTCAGGGCTTCTCCATAGTCAAGCAAATATGGCTATCTTGACCTCTAACCTGGACGATGGTCACCAGAACAAATAAGGAAAAGTTATCTGTGTGATGCAAACTATAAAAGAACTTTACTTTGAACTTTAAACTCCACTCCCAAATTTTGGGGGAAAATGTGATAGAAACTGAGACACAGTAGATAGCACAAGGTGGCTCCCCTGGCCCCACGTGTCAGAATTCCTTTCTCCGCAAGTAACCAGAATGTCTGCTTTGAGGAAATACAAATACAGCAAATCAAACCTAGATAGTCTTTCACTTCAGGCTCCTAGTACTCAAGATCTTAATTTGACTTTTGCCCACCTGCTTCTATTTTCTTCAATTTCACCTTAAACTTCCATATGAATACTTTATGGTCTGTTCTACTGTGGCTCACACTTGTTCTGACTGATGATACGGACCTCTTCCCCCACGTCTTCCCAAAGACACAGTCGTTGGATTTGTGTGTAAAATGCACAAGGGGAAGGGATAGATCAGCGCAGATATGTGTGTCTGGGGGATCTGGGGGGGTATTGACATTTCTGCAGTTGCCTCGATAGCCAGGGGTCTCCAACTGACCGGCCCCCACCCCCTTTCTTTTCTCTTTCACAGTCTTGTATTCTTCTGCACTTGGGAATCCAGCAACAGCATGGTTTTGTAATCCACTCACCCGGCACATCTACCCTTCCCCTTCATTAGGGAAATTGTTGATGTCTTCCTTCAGACAGAGAAGTCAACGGTTTCTGAACCCCATGAGCATCAGAAGCAGTGTCTTCTGCAAGTAGAATGTTCCCAACTTGCTGCTCAAGTCCATGGAAGGCAGATCCTTCATAGACTTAAGAGAGAGGACAACTGAGAAAGTGAGGAAGACTGAGATAAAAAAAAGGTCAGTGAATAAAACCAGATAGGAGTGGAAGTCATGTTTTAAAGGTTTAGTTTTGAAGTCATGTTGTGAAGGAGAGGGGGAGGGTAAGATAGCCCCAGGAGTCACAAGAGTAGAAAAATAATCATTTGTCCATATGGCAGAGCTTTGTATATGCCGACAGAGGGGAAGAAAGCTGTAGGAAGGAAGGGGGGAAAGAGCTCGAGGCTACATTAATTGATAGAGCAAGACTCCCAGGAGATGGGAGGTGGTGATATCCGAGCAAAGAGGAGGAATTAGGTTGTGATAGAGAAAACACATCCCCCTCCCGCTCTGACAGCAGAGGGATATGGGAAGGTATAGACGGATTTAGAGAAGCTATGTGTTCATACCAGCTGACTTTGATCTTGTTAATTAACTGTTGACTTAGGGCATAAGGATGAAAGCTTGAGAAGAGTGGAAAAAATTTGGAATGGATGGATCATGTCCTTCTGATGGTGGGCCAGGTGTGTCATCTTTATTTATGATGGGCTGCATGTCAGTGGGTCTTAAAATAGGAGCAACTGGTTTAAGAAATTATGAAAACCTGAAGCCTGTACAAGGGAGTAATTCTAGAAAATTGTAGAGAGCAAGCAAATCATCGAGCCTGTTTTGAAAAGACACTGGGCTCACAAACCTTTTTGGAGGTGCTGGAAAATGAATCAGTAGACTTGAGCTACAGAACTGACTCCACTCCTTACTGGATTTGGTGTCTTTGTCAAGCTCATTCATTATTTCTGTGTCAGGTTTTTCGTTTTTAAAATGTGATCCCATTGATTCACTCAACAAGCATTCATTGACTGCCTGCTACATGCCAAGTGCTCTATTAGAAATTCAGGGAACAACAATAAACAAGACATTCCCTGTCATCAAGTTTCCATCAGTCTAGTGATCTCCCCTCCCCCACAACAACTGGTTTGAGGGGCAACTGATATAATGAATCAGAACACATTTTGAAAATGCTGCAACCCAATTATTGAGAAATACCTATAAGGAAGTTATGCTATCTCTCAAGTAATTGTTGTAAATCAATGTTTACAATGATTATTATAGTTTCTGAATAGATGTCTTGCTCAGACTTGGAACTTCTCCTGTACAGATTTCTAGCCAGTGTCTCTCTTGGGAAGTGAGAAACATGGCTGAAGACTGCACTTAAGAGATCCTCCATGCCTTCATGTCTTCCATGACCAATGCCCTATTCCTGTGGCTGGCTTGTCCATGGAAGACATCAGTGCTAATTCCAGCACAGAAACAACACAAAGCTATCCTGGCAGCCAAGTGTCAACTAGCAGATCTCTTTGATCTTCAGCCTGGTGCATTCTTGGGTGGTCAAGACTTTGGAAGCGTGATTGGAAGACAGGGCAAAAGGTAATGTTCTCAAGAGGATTTCTGGAAACAGAATCAAGGAAACTGCTTTTCTTTTTGATGGCTAAATCTAGAATAGAAGAAATATTTTCTGAAGTCTATTCAGGAGCTCTGCAAACAGTCTATCATTACAGTTGTGGCTAAAATCTTAATTTCTCTATACTGCATCCAACTCTCTTTAGCATATCCATTCTTTTTTTCATATTTCCATTTTATGTGATATTTTAAAATTGACATGCATGATGAAAAGAGTAGGAATCTTTCTCGTGTACTGTGTTTAGGTTAAAGTCAGGGTCCATTTCTAAAACTTGGAGAAGAATGTCCTGGAAATTGCCTCCCTTACAGCTTTTAACCACTTTCTCACATCTAGTTATGTGCTGAGTGGTCCATGCTCCTCCCAGGTAAGCGTGCTAGGAATTGAGTTTCTGGAGTCCACTTACAGATAGAACCCCTCACAGAGGGAAACAGGAAGCAGAAAGCAAAGCAATCGCCAGGTCTCCTTTCTCCCTGCCCCTGCCTCCCCCCTAAACTGAAAGGGGACCTGACCACTCAGCACATAACTAGATGTGAGAAAGTGGTCAAAAGCTGTAAGGGAGGCAATTTCTAGGACATTCTTCTCCAAGTTTATTATTATTATTATTATTATTATTATTATTATTATTTCAGGTATCCAAGTGTTTCCTGGAGGCTCTGGGCTGCAGGGTACACATTCTAGACTTTCATTCCCAACTGACACATCTTTCCCCTTTCCTTCTGTCACAACTCTGACATCCCAAATCGACAGGTTTACCCATTAAAGGTGGACCTTCCCTAAGTGCTACAATGAAGGTAGGCTGGCAGTTACTGAAGACACTGTTTTCTTTGTAACGGCTCTTTTTTTTCCACTATCCCCCACCTTTAACTTGGATTATAATATTCAAAAATCCAAATTCACTGCCGTGGTGTTGATTCTGGTTCATATCGACCCCACAAGCCAGAGGAGAACTGCTTCTGTGGGTTTCCAAGACTGTAACTCATGTGGGAGTGGAAAACTGCCTCTTTCTCCTGTGGAGTAGCTGGTTTTGAACTGCTGATCTTGTGGCTCACACAGCCCATTGCAAAACTGCTATTCCCACTGAGATTTCCTGATAAAGTCCCCTTGTCAATGGGACTTCTTTCCTTGGGTGTGTAAAGTTTATTTTTCTTCTCAACGATCCTCTTTAATTCAACAAATATTGAATTAGAATTGTGGCTGGTCCAGGGTGTTGTAGATGCTTCTAAGGCTTTGTCTTCCTTTTTAAGAAAACCTTTTGGGGGAGATGCTCCGGGCCTAAGTGGGCCAAATGCCAGAACGGATTTTTTTTTTTTTATTACACTGAAGATGAAACTGAAGACACACCCATGAAGCCCATGAAGGCTTTCTGATTTCCAAATTTCAAATTCCTACCGGACTTGTTTTGGACTTAGACCAATATTTCCATAGTGTGTTCCTTGTAACACTAGTCTGAAGGGATGCTCTGTGAAAAAACGATTTCATGATCAATTAAGAAGAGGAAATGTATACACATTCTCCTGGCGGAAATCCGCAGTCCACATGGCCACATCCAAGGTTCCCAACAAAAAGAATTCTGTACAACTCCAATTTTTTTCAACCCCGTTGAATCAAATATCTTGTTTTTTAATTGTAGCACCTTATAGAAAAAATCCCAGAACACATTCTTGAAAATAGTGTCCTGATTCAATAAATGATGAATATGGACATGTTATAAAACCCCATGCAATTGCACAATTTCATATTTATTACCATATACAGAGGACTTTCACATCAGCTAGATGTTTAAATGCTGAGAATTGCACTGTGCAATATGGTAGTCACAAGGCATATGGGGCTATTGAGCATGTGAAATGTAGCCGGTCCTAGTTAAGGTGCCTTGCAAAAAAAATGTAAGATACAGGTTATATTCCCAAGGCTTAGTATGTAAGGTTTTCATTAGTGTTTGTGAATATAATTTGCATGATGAAATAACAGTACTTTGAATATATTGGATTATTCAATAGATGAGGGGGCTTTAGCGATGGAAATGAAAGAGAATTATTTGTCCCCACAAACTGTTTGAAGCCCCTGATATGTATTATTAAAAGTAGCTTTTCCATTATTTTTTTAAACATAGCTATAGAAATTATTTCTGTGGGTCAGCAGTGGTGCAGAAGATAAGAGCTGCACTTTCTCCATATTGTGTATTTTCTTTCAGCACACGGGAATGACCCTACCTGCTGTACTCATAGGTACTTAATATGCTGGTTGGCTAAATTAGTTCACTTGAAAAGTTGAGGTTGGACTGAAAAAGCCAATGAATATAATCTTGTTCTCCAAGGTCTTCACTCTTGTCCATTGTTACATCCAAACATGGAGTGATCTCCACCTCCAGTTTATGAAACCTCAGATCAACATCCAGCAAGGCTGAGCTGATGTTAACCTCATTAGAGTCTTCAGAGAGCCCTCATCTGAACGCACTGTACCCTTGCCATTTCCAGTTCCTTGCAATCTTTTGTAGAGCATGTCTGTAAATTTCAGGAGCAATAGTCTATAGATTTTTAAAGGCCTTTACCCATTGTGAAGATTACTTGATCCCCCAGAAGGACCATGAAAGAGATCTTGGTGATATACTTTGATAAAGATCACAGTCAAGAAGACCCAGTGGGATGGTTCCATGCCTAAAGTTGTCAGGAATCAGAATCAATATCGATAGGTTCAATTGGTTCGTTCGTGCTGGGCTTAAGAGACTATCAAAGTACTATTCTCTCTGATTGACAACCATTGCATCGCATGATCAAGAGTCTTATTCTTTGGTGGACAAGGGAGTAATGGGAGGTTAGAACCACCATTCCTATCACCAAAATCAACACAGATGTTACTGAGCCTGGAAGGCCCATGTAGTACATCCAGGAAGAGATTTCTCTGTTATCCAGTTCTATTCAATGACTAATGAGAAGAAAGCAAGATCAAACCATGTGTTATCAGGATGGTGGTGAGGTCTGGGAGGGGATTGGGAGCATCACTGTCCACAGAGGAGAAGTCTTATGGCTGGTGAGTTCCAAAGAGACCTTCAGAAGGCAGCCCCGAGGGCCGTCCATGTGGGAGTAGCTCTCGGTGGAAAACATGCCAGAAGGGACAGTGCCTTCCCAGGAGTGAGTCACAGTGACAAGTAGGAAACAACACCATGGAAAGATGCTGCAGATGCTTTCCACCAGGCACAAGTGTGCCCGGGAAACTCACACTCACCCTCTGAGGAGAATTATAATGAAAATGGATCTGATATACTCATATTTCATGCAGTGGAGCTGATATTTAACTCATGTTTCAGTATAGCACACGAAACCATACTGAAATGCAACTGTGCTAGATGGGCTTTCTCTCAAGAAGCCCCAGAAAGCAGTCAAGAAAGAAATATGGCCGTAGCATTCAGAAAATTGCATCGGCGCACCCATTCTTCTCATGTTGCCAGCCTGGTCCAGAAGATTCTTTTGAGTTGGACTATTTCACAGCTGTCAAGAGGTAGGGTATTGCTTCCCTGTTCCCCCTGCTCCCCCGCCACACCACCAACTTTCAATAGGAAAAACATTTGCTGGAGCCAGCTTGTCTTCTGCCTAAGAATTTCTCCTCTTGCACCATTAGTACTGAATTTTTAAGTGATATTTTTGTGCTAATTAAATCACCTGGGTCCAGAACTTCTCCACCGCTGTACAATCATTGTGTTAGTACAGGTAGACTAGAGGAACAAATTTCATAGACACACATATGGAGATAAGGAAAAGATTTATATATAAGAGGAATGGGACATTGAGAAAGCATCCCAGCCCAGTCCAGTTCAAAGTCATAAGTCCGATATTAGCCCATATGCTCAATACCAGTCTATAATGTCTCCTTCCAACTCATGAAGTCACAGGTCAGTGGGTGCAGAGTCCCAGCACCGACAGGGGTCCCCTCATGGCTCCTCATTTCCAGGGCTCAGGGTCCATCAACAGCATCCAGTGGTAGTAGAAGCAACTCAGCGCTGGCAGGGGTCTCCCCATGGCTTCTCCAGCTTCAGAGGTCTGGTTCCATCAGGGCAAGGTCATGTGGCTTCTCCTCTGGCTCCTGCAGCAGCTCAGACACTGCCATCTTGTCTCGTCCGTAATTCCTTGTCTCTGAGACTAATTTCCAACAACTGGGGAAATAGCTTCTCATCTCCATGAGGGAAATATAACGGGGCTTCCCAGAAGTCTCAGTAGAAAGCCATGTCCACACGGAGGCCTCATTGGATACTCAATGGCTACCTCCAGAATACCAGGCTAGACTCCACCCCTACAGTTCAATCATAAAATAACATAAGCACATGACTGCCACAATTATATTCTGCTATTCAATTTAAATGTTGAAACTCATTTCTGACCATATTTTTCCAATATTTAAAAGCAAACACACACATACACACACACACACTTCTGTGATTTCCTGTTGACATTAAACAAAGGCCACACTCCCTTGTCTGACTGTTAGGGTTTTTATTATTTTGGACCAAGTTTACTAGTCTGGCCTCATGCTCAGAGTTCACTTTGTATACTCCACTATCTAGGCGGTTGGGGCAACTTGCTTCCACACCCTGAGGGCTGGCAGGCTCAGCCTTCATCTCTGCCCACCAAACCAGTCCCACACAGTGCCCAGTTCCTGCTGCCCCGCCCCCCACCTCAGAGTCCCTCTGCCGTCATCTGTGGATCTCCTTACACACACACACACACACAGCACACACCAGACACACATGCACACCACACAGACACACGGACACACACCACATGCAAAGACACAGACACACACACACACACACACACACACACACTAGCTCTTTTGCCTGAACTACATTGAGGTTTCCCTAGCACCAGCTGTGTAACCTTTATTTTATTTTTCAACTGGGTCAAAGTTTTAAGGCTGTGACCCCTCTCTGCCTTTTGAAAAAAAAAACTTCATTTAAAAATTCTAGTGTTCCCCTTCTGTATTTGAAACATAACATATACAAAGGAAAACATATTCTAGGCAGTTGTTATAGCCTGTCCCATCAAAAACAGTCACATTAATGCCTCCCCCTCCACCCTGACAAAGAGGTTCTTTTCTGCTTTTCTTTTTTAACCTTTCCCATCCTCCCTTTCTATTCCTTTTCTCCCTCCCTCTCCCCTCCTATAACTACTTCGGTTGTTGTCTTTAAAGTTGTATCCTTTGGTGTGAAAAATATTTTTCTTCTTCCCTTTGTAATAACAGTGTCATAAGTATCTCTCTTTATGAGCTGGGCTAATGGCTGGGCAGAAAGCCCTCAAATGTTGTCCAAGAGCATGTGGTATCTGACAGATTTGAGGTTGTTTAGTGAGATGTTTTGTTTTACCACAGTATGTTCTCCATTTCTCTAGAGACAGAGTTTTTGATGGTCTCTATGTTTTGGCTATTGTAGACATTGCTGCAGTAAACCTAGATGTGCCCACAGAGCTGTGTGAGCTCGGCCATCACTGACCAACCAGCCATCCTCTGGCCCTGGCTCACTGGTGTTGTGAGGGATGCATGCATGTCTGTGCGGGATCACTGACAGAGAGCATGGCCACCCGGGCTCAGTCACTCCTATTAGGAATGACCAGTCACCGGTAGGGACCAGGAGCCAGGTGCCAACTAGTTGGTCATCTGAGAAAAGGTCTGAGTGTTTGTGTTTTTGTATCTCCAACAACACTCCATCATCATGACCCCATGCAGGGAGTTTGCATTTAAACATTACTTCCTGATGGCTCCCCCAGGAGCATGATCCAGCATGTAGAGAACAAAAGGACACAGAAATAGAGCCTTTAACAGAGAATCCATTCAACTCACTTGTTGCAGCAAGCAAAACCGCTGGATGGATCCTCTCCATGGTACCAGCTGGGACTTTCAGAGGAAATGTAGCATTCTTTTTATTAGAGAACGGCAAGCATACACACACACACACACACACACACACACAAAACTCACTGTGTTCACCCTCCAGGCCTGGCCCTTTGAGTCCTAGCATGAATCGCTAAAGGGGTAAACGCCCCTCTTCTGTAAATTGGCTATTCCTGTCTGCCAATCACTGTTCGCAAAATGAAAATCAAGTTTGGTCAAGGCTAAAGCCTAATGACCATGGAGGGGAGCTTTTCATTTTCCAGATGGTTTTTCATACCTAATACCTCACTAAAGTTCTCGGGCTCTAATGAGATGACTTTTTTTGAGGAAAAATGTTGAAGATGAAAATGAAACAAAAGATGAAGTATCATCCAAAATGTGCCCCATCTGGTGCCCTCCTGGTGCCCAGTAGCCAGGGGTGCCCAATGGCCCCCCTTGTCCCCTCCAGCCTTTGAAAATCAATGTCCATTTCATGGAGAGACTGTTGCCTGTCTGTGTCCTGCTGCCTTACAGCCCTGTCCTGCACTACATTTCACAGGTCCCCAGAGCCCTATTTCATTCTCACAGCTGGGAGATGGGGCGGCCAAGCCGAATCTGTTCTCTTAGAGTGCCTACAAATCTGCCCTTTAATAATTTATTTTCTCCACTATAATGGCCTCTAACTACACTCTAATAGCTTTTGCCACACCATTGGGGCTTTAATCAGAGAGGAAAATTTTATGGATTTATTAAGCGTGCCTTTCCCCAAAAGCTACTGATTAAGCATGGCCCTTCTGCTGGGAAGCTGCTCGAAGGTACAATGAAGGCTGCTCACTTCCTGAGCAGTGGGCTGAAGATAGCTCTCCCACCAAACCACTGCACAGGGCGAGTGCCCACTGAGCTTCCATTCTCCTTAGCTCTTCCCAGCAGTCTGAGCGCAGCCCTCCTTACTCACCACCTAATTGACTCCCCAGGACTCTCCTTGCTACCAATCGCAGAAGTTCTAGGGCCCCCAACATCCCAAGGCAGCTCCATTCCTCCTGAAATCTGAATGACATGCTTGGCAAAAGAATGTTCTACCACGAAGCACTCCTTCCAACAAGGTTTACTTTGGCCTGCGCAAGCAGCAGACCCACTGAACACCCTCTCCCCGCTCCTTCTAGGAAAGTGGCAATGTAAAATACACAAGCCCTCTATGTGCTATGGTGTTTATGGCCCATACAACTGCCAACCAGCCCAGCCAGGCTTCCTGTCCTCAGGAAAACCCCAAAGGTGACCAGACCCAAAGTCACCTTGAGGTTTTGTAAGAGGGCAAGAGGCTTGGAATGAACAGCTGGTTGTGCCCTTGTTTTCACATATTTTAAAGTACTGCATGTATTTGAGGTGGAAGATACCTATTTTCTGCAAAATTCAGAGCTGTCTGGATCTCTTTCAAAGGTTGTTATTCCCTTCACTGGCATTACTGGTTAGAAATAAGTAGAAGTATTCTTAAGGTAAATTTTCATTATGATTGTTCCATGAGCTGGCTCAAGTTTTGTCATGGTTGGCTCCAGAAAGGAACAATGCAGTCTAACACATTTCATATTCCATCCCCAGCATGAGTGGCATACTTCTTTGAGGTAAAATGATCACATTTTAAAAACTTGATGTTTACATGAATTATCACTATTGGCTGTGTTGACAACACTGGACAAATGAGCAGTTATTTGTTTGGATCTGGGTTGATACATAGTGAAAGGTATTGCCTACAACTTCCCAGAAAAATGAGATGAATCAAACTATGGGCATAAGAAGGGGAGGATAGTTTTGAAATCTTTATGTAGAATCTCTGGGTGGTTCCCATGCGTAAGCACTTGGCTGCTCGCTGGTAGGTGGGTGATCTGCACCCAGCAGTGACACTCTCTGGCCTAGCACTGTGCTTCTCAAAGGTCGCAACCCTGGGAAGCCCATGGGGTTTTCCACCCAGCACACATGAGGTAACCATGAATCAAAAGGAGTGCTTTATAAAAATCTCTTTTTTGGTTCAGTCATTTTACTGGGGGCTCGTACATTGCTTTTCACAACACATAGTTACATATACTGTGCCAAGCACCTTCACATGCTGCTTTCGTTAATATTCTCCAAATATCTGCTTTCCCACGTGGGCCCTTGATATCAGCTTCTCATCTTTCCCCCTCTATCATTTTTCCCGTCCCCTCAATCCTTTATAAATTATTATTGTTTTTATAATAATATTTATAATCAGTTACTAGTTCTACACAAAGCTGCCCAGAGTTGATAGTGCAGACAACTCTATAGGTATTTATAATACCTGCCAAATGGGCCTGGGTTCATCTAGGTTTATATTTGCATTATTTTTCATTTGAATGAATTAATGGGATTGCCAGTATAAAAAGGAGGGTGGCTTTCCCATCCCTCTATATTAAAAGAACAAATGGCATGGTTGTAAAAAAAATGAGTAAAGGGAACATAACAGTACATGCTGGTTTCACTCTAATGGGATTTATAAAATTAAAGACTTTCTTCCTTGTGAGACTTTAGAAAGTCCCTAAACACAAGAAAATTGGAATTCATTTATATTTTTATAGTATATTACTTTTTTCTAATAATTAATGAGACATACTGAAAAGCTTGATCAATTTAATAGAAAAAAGCAAAACAAGACAGATAAGAACTCATGTTCATTGGGTAATTGGAATGATCGTCAGTCACTGTTTTTCTGTGTGAGGGCTACGCACTCTCTGCTTCAATGGTTAGGAAAACAAATTTATCATTTGGTCTGTGGCAATTGAATTATTTTAAATCAATACTATTCAGGAAGTGCTTGCACATTTTTTACTACTACTATTTAAAAATGTATTACTGTCAGTGCTTGCTTAAGCATGTTAATAGAAGCCAAGACTTGGCTGCACAGATAAATGAAATCCACAGATATTAATTCATAACCTATTTCACTCTGCACACATAAAACACATATGCATAAAGATATAGATGACTTATGTATAAGTCTTTATATTTGATATTTCTTACTCTTGCACCCAGTTTTACATGCAATCTGAAGCAGTGGAAATTTGGCAGGCATCAGAACTAGGTCTCAAGGTTAAAGCTTCACTCTGGCCAAGTGACTGAGCTTCCAAATTCATGGATTCCTCACCTGCAAGCATTTTGGGTAAAAAAAGAGAGAGGTTGTATAAAATCCAGAGTCTATAAAACCATAGAAACCATAGAATTGGCACAAAATTAATTCGGACCCGTGGTGCTCTCACCTGGCGCCCAATAGAAATATGCCTCAAGGGGGTTTCTTGGATGTAGTCTTTATGGAAGCAGACACGCAGCTTCTCCTTCCTATGACATGACTGGGTTGGGTTCCAACTTTGAGGTTAATAGTCTAGTGCAGATCATTTGCATCATCATCATTTGCGTAACATAGCTAATATATCCTGATGCCCAGTAGATGCACAGGAAAGGACTGTTAAACCCACCCCTATCCTTCCCCTACCTTTTCTCTGATTGTAGCTAATTCTTTAGAGTCCTGGAGAATTTCATGTCCTAGTTGACATCTTCCAAAGATCATTAAGGTAGAAAGTGAATCTAAATGATTGGAGTTTTACTGTTTGAAATGACCCAATCAGAATGTAAAACAGAAGAGAAAGTGAAGTTTGTACATCTAACCAAGGTATTAGGGTATGATCAATCATTTATTTTTTCAACTAACAGAACTCAGATTGCTGACATTCTCCACCGTTTAACTCGGTATCTTGAATACCAGGTTTCACAGTGTAATAGCTCTCCTATTTCACTTTTGGTTTGTTCACTTTCAAATTTTTTATCGAACATTTGTTCGCATGCATTGTAAAAACAAATAGAAATTAACCATAGTGATGGCTAACACATAAACCACAAATTGGACTGAGTCACAGGAAGTCATTTTGGGCAATCCGAAATTCCATGCCTCTGTGGGTGTCAGCCCCTTTGTCAACTTGGTAAATGATAAATGAGAGAGATCAGAAGAGTAGAGTAAATAAGAACGCAATCCATCTTAAGCATTCTATATGCTCTCGCTCAGATCCTAGCTCCAGAAAGGAAACTTGATCTCAATTTTGAAAGCACGTTGGTGCCTCCGAATTATTTTACTTGATCAGGTTCCCAGAAACGACATGGTTGAGGCTGGCGACAAATTATCAGGATGTCAGTGGGGAAGGGCTCTGCTTCCAGATGCGCTGAAGGGAGCCTCTTGCATGGAGTGCGTTGTCTTCCCTTGTATTCAGCTTTTGGGTTCCTTACCCAAAGATGGACAACGTCTCATCGATTAGTTGATGTGTTAATGTTGACACAAGCTCTTTCTTTGATGCGAGGGATGGATCTTTATTTCTTCTTTGAGTTAAGGAGTCTTTTTTGTTGTTGTTATTCAGATACACAAATGAATAAAAGGTAATGTTCTCTGGAAATTTTTTTGAACCTTTCTTTTCCTACTCCTCTTCCAATTGCCAAATCAGTGCTCCTGACTCAGATCCTAGCGTGCTCATTTAACTTGGAAGCGAGGTTATCGAGCATTCCCTGCAACAGCATTAGCACAGAGTGACTTCCCAAGAGTCAAAGAGTGAATTCCAACTCGAGACCACCCCACGCCCTTCAGAGTCGGGCTACAGTCCATCAGGCTTTCGACGGTGGACACTCCATTGATCCAGACACTTCCCTGGATCACTGATCCAGACACTCCTCTGGATTAATCAGAACCACGAATCTTTTGGCCAGGAACCAAAAGGACTCCTGTTAAACTATTTACAAAGTACAGAGACTAAGAGCAGATTTGCCCAAGTCGTCGGGAAGCCTCTTGGTTTCCAAGAGTATACGAGTGCTTACAAAGCAGCATGCACTCCATGTATACCTACCTACTTATCTTACTCTCACACAACATATACACATGGCCTGGTCTAGGCGGGGATGGTGAAGGAAAGTGGTGGTGCAGAAAGACGCCAGTCATATTTAGGAAGTAGCCAAGAGGCATGGCACTGAGCAATTGCATATTGCAAGATAATATTGCTGCCTTGAGCGTGGTGTTTTCTCCTCTCCACTACCAGTCTTTTCTGCTTCTGGTTCTAGGATTGACTTTGAGCATCAGGAATGGAATCACTGAACAAGATATTTTCGTTGTGTGGAAAGGTCCATTTCTAAAAGTAGTCATTGTCCAGAAAGTGTTTTTGTTGCTGTCATGTAAACAAGAGATCAAAGAACATTTTGGTTAAAACATTCAGTGTGGACCTAGTTACAGTGTACTTTTGCTGGTGAGGGAAAAACTCTTGAAGTAAAGTGTGTCAGTAGAATTGCTCAAATAATAGTGTTTCCTTTTTTATTTAATGCCATCTTTCTCAATTCCTCTGATGAGAATTCCAATTAATAATACACTTTGATTGAGGTCTGAAACTGATATACTGCCCAGAGTCTTGGACCTGAAACGCACAATGAAAAAGAACCACAGAGGCATGCAACCCATGACCACCCCAATGCGAGGGAATTAGAATGGTTCTGCTTTGCCACACTCGTCAGAAAGCCACAGGTATTCCACCACCCCAAGAGAATCTGGAAAAACGACAGGGAATATATTAAAGAAAAAAACAGATTGTCCCTAATTGGGCTGCTGCATTCTTATTTCACTGGCCATGGAAACAAACCCAAGTTCAACTCAAAGGCTTGCCTTGCAAAAAGTAATAACACCCGAAACACATTTTTAAATATGCCCTGTCCTAAAACCACACAATCAATATTTTAAGTCCATGTGTGTGTGTATTTTGTAGGTGAAAGTTTACATGGAAAATGAAGTTTCCACTTAACATTTCCTAATACAAGTTGTTCCATGACATTGGTTGCAGTTTTCACAATGTGTGAGCATTCTCTTTAATTCATTCTGTTCTGTTTCCATCCATCTCCTGTACCTTCCCCTCCTTACCCGCTCAACTTTGGGCAGCTGGCGCAAAGTTGATCTTGGTCTTGTTGCTGATGGCTTAAGGGTTACATTCCTCACAGGCAATATTGTTTGCTTGCTAAACTGATCCATTATTTGGTTTCAAGATGGCCAGGAATAACTACATCACCAAGCTTACTAGATGTCCCAGAGCCATAGACTTGAGGTTCCCTCTAGTCTCAGTCAGTTCTGTAGGCCTGGACTTTCTTAGAAATTTGATTTTTGTCTTATACTTTCTCTCCCATTCTATTCAGAACATTCTATTGAATGCCTGGTTTATGGGTGATGGGAGCTGGCTACCTTATGCCGGCTAGATTGTAAACCTTCCGGTTTCAGGTTAGACAGGGTCCTGGTATGCCTGGGCTATCAGTCCTGCAGGTTAGTTTCTTCCTTGATTTTCTTTATTTTTATTCATAGACCAATTATTGTTATACCCTTTATGGTCATTCATACATTTTTAAGACCCCCAAAGCTGTTCACCAAACTAGAACCAAAGTAAAGCAGTGTCTTTCTGAATGAACAATGCTATGCCACTTAACTGTTATCCCACTAAACTATATGGTACTAAGCCTTTTACTCTTGTATCCTATTTCTGTGAATCATTTGTATATGTCTAAAAATGTTCTGAATGTTCTTATATGCTTTAACATATTGGTATATATTGCTACCCATGTATGTAGTATGCAGACATATATACACATATCTGTGCCACTCACAGATATATCCATACATGTACATAAATGATATACCTATGTAAGCACACATATTTTATTATTACTACTGTTGTACAATTGTATATATCACAGCCTTTACTGAAATTGTTTAACTCATTTTATAAGAAGAGAAACTGATAATTGAATTAGTTACCTATTTTTATATTTGAAAAGTAGAGGATTTGAATGACTTTTATTAAGAGAACACATTCATCTTATTTCAGAAATACTATCTGAGCTTTGACTACAATCAGGTGAAATTAATGGGGTGCTAACAATCAATAGAGATAAAAGAGCCACACCGTTAGGAAGTTCTTAGCTGGTAAGTCAAATCAGTTGTCATTGATTTGAGACTATGACAGAGTAGGATGAAATACCTGACTTCTGAAAAATTAGCCAATGAAAATCCTACATGTTACAACATCACAACAGCATGTCCAAGCAGAGCTGTGGGTTTCCCCTGGCTGATTTTAGGAAGCAAATCACTAAGTCTTTCTTCTGAGGTAGCCCTGGATACACTCGATCCTTCACCCTTTTGGTTAGCAAGGAAAAGATAGTTATTTATCCCACCAAGTGTTGTCCCACACAGGCCAAAGAAAGAATCTGATGATGTCTGAAGGAATGAGTGTCTTTGGAACCTAAGGAGAGTTTCTTAAAGATATTATTGGGTTTTAACTGAAAATAGAGGTCAGGAGAAGAAAGACAAACATTAATCTCCAAGGGCAAGGGCAATACTTGTAAGAGAACTGGGAAAAATAGGAGAAATGCTGGCAAAATGGGAGCCCAGAAGATAAAAGATTCCTGCTAGGAAACAGGTTCACTAGGCTGGGTCTCTGTACCCTGAAGGTGTGGTGGCCATGAATCCTGTGATTGGAATACTCAGAGCTGTCTCTAAGAATGATCGTTGCAAAGAATTGCATGGATGAGACTTGAGAGAAAAGTTCATTAGGCATCCAGGTGAAAAGTAAGAGGGAGACAGGAGGAGGCACTTGACCTACACCCCTAAACTAAATTTGCTCAACTCGTTTCCTGAAATTCATTTCTAGATTGTTTCCTTTCCCTTCCCTTCCCTTCCTTTCCCTTCCTCTTCCTCTTTCTCTTCTCTTCTCTTTTCTTCCTCTCTCCTCTCTCCTCTCTCCTCTCTCTCTCTGTCTTTGAGAATATGAGCTACCTCACTTCACACGTTGTTCTTCATTAGATTCACAGTGACCTTGGAGTCGTGGTTCCAAGTGAAAGAATTCTGCTCAATCCCCACCCAATATACCTCCTTGATTTCCACCTTCTGCCAGCCAGTGGAGGTTCGAGGATTGTTCTTATGCTGATGGGGTTTCATTGGAGCTTCCAACCTACAACAAATTAGAAAGAAAACCCACTGACCTAGTTCCCTCAAGAAATAGCTCATGAAAACTCTATGTTTCCCAACTCAACTCAAATCCATTGTCGCTGAGTCTATTCCAACTCATAGTCACTCTCCCGGCCAGAGTAGAACCCCCTTGTGGGTGTCCAACACTGTACATCTTTCTGGAAGGTGAAAACCTCATCTTCCTCCTGCAGAACCGCTGCTGGTTTTCAGGAAGTCTCCTAATGGCACGTCTTACACATGACAGACTTTAGCTTGTGTATCTGGTATCCTTTGCTCATGGCTATCAGCAGCCTGTAAGTTGCTACCTGACTCACAGGGACCCCAGGCACACTCACTACAACTACCTATGGTTGCTTGTGGGTTCAACCTGCCGCTCCTGCAGTGAGAAACCATTGGGAATGCAGAGGGCTTTCATGAGCTGATTTTCAGAAGCAGATCACCAGGCCTTCCTTTCTCATGGTCTTAGTCTTGTAGATCCACCGAAACCTCTTGAGCATCCTAGCAAACTGGCAATAGTGTTGACTCCAATAGAGGTACATTGTTCTGATATTAAATTTCTGTTTCTTATTCCCTCCCCCCCCCGCCCCATCCCACACACAAATCTTCCAGTTGATTCCAGTGCAGAGTGATCCTAGAGAGGGGTTCCAAAGCTGGAAATCTTTATGGGAGCAAACAGCCTTGTCTTTCTCCCTTGGAGTTACTGGTGGGTTTGAACAGCTGACTTTGTAGTGAGAAGTCCAACACTTCCCCAACAGCACCACCAGAGTGCTGGATTGCTGACACGGAGGTGAGAATTCTACCACAAAACCACCAGCACTCTCACTCCTTTGCTTTCTAGCATGTGAATTTTCTTTAAATCTCTGGCAGCTATTTGCTAATTCCCCCCAATTCCTGTTTTTTCCTGTGCTCAGAATTTTTAAAAGATTTTATTTTCTGAAAGGTAGAAAAAAAGCACGAATCAAGAAGGTCTTTTACTACCCCCCACCCACCCCAGGTACCTATCCTCTGAGATGTTTTCCTCATTCCTTTAATTTTCCTCATTTCCTTTAATTCCCTCTTCCCTTAATACCCCCTGGCCCTTACCTCCAATTGACCTTGACATTTATAGGCTAAAGGAATAACACTGTAACAGCCAAGACTGGCCAGATGGGTTTTAAAATCCAGCAAGGCCTTGTGGGTAGGGAAAATCTGATTTGTATGTGTGTGTGACTTTTGTGAACTCATTTGTCATTGAATTCACATGACCTCACCAAAATTTAATAAAATCCTGTCATCACATTCAAGTTTCAGACTTTAGATATTGGTGAAATGTTGTATGACTGGTTTCACATTTCAGAGTTTGAGAGACTATATGCATTGAGAGAGATATTTGGTGGTC
>PVJH01018333.1:0-45486 GCA_004026705.1 Nesogale talazaci | reverse complement strand
AAAGACCCATGACTTTTTTTTTAAGCTGGAATTTAGTACATAGATTGCATCATTCCATATTTCAATCACGTCAAGTAGAATTGTACAACTGCTACCACAATCAGTTTCCAAACAGTCTTCTTCCTCCCTGACATCCTTCTTGATATCAACTCCCTTTTGCCCTCCTACATCACTGGACCGCGCCCCCCAAACCCTCATTCTATTTGCTGTTCCTATAAATTCATCAGTCCTGGGTTTCATATATAATCTTTTCATTCCATTTTCCATGAACTTTTTCTGAAACTCCTCTGAGATACAAGCGCCTTTTAGGCTACCACCCACCCACCACCTTCAGTCAGTTTATTGTATTGGGGGGTTTGCGGGATAGATAGATAGATAGTTAGATTGACACCCTCTGCTCTCTAGGGCTTTCTAAGCTGTTTCCTGGAGTGACTGGTCAGCTTGTCTCGCTCAGAGCAGCAGGTGGTGTTGAACTGTTGACCTTGCAGTTAGCAGCCCAGTGCATAATCCACTACACCACCAGGGTACCTTTACCCTAATCTACACCTATGTCTAGATATATCTCTATAACTATATGATGCACACTTCAAATGTTTATGGAAAAACTCCATTATCTTTTCATTCCATGGACTTTGGGATATATGTGCCAGGCATATTGCCACAGCACAACACTTTCAGGGTCTGTTTGCCATATTATGATACTGGAAGTCGTGTTGCCGATATATCTGCAAGGTCACGTGCAGTGGATAAGTTTCAGTGGAGCTGCCGGACCAAAACAGACATGGGAGAAGGGCTTGGTGATCAGCTTCCCAAAACCAGCTAACGAGAACTGACAGCTCACCACAGAACCGTGACTTACTGGCTTCCTTTGGACTCTTCGTCAGAAGAAATTCATCGCTGGAGCAGGGCACCATATTGGGTGAAGTAGAAGGCCAAGAGGGTCATGAAGACCCTCCTGGTGGGATGGACAGTCATAGGGGCTACAATGATAGAGTCAAGCAACAAGTCTTTGTCCCCCCCCCCCCCATTGAATATAATGTTGCTATGTATGTATTTGTTGGAGCTACGATGGATAGGCTCTGGGAGACACTTATTTTCTTCTTCCTCTTCTCTTATTTGCACATGTTTTATGTAGCAAACATAGGCAGAATGAGGCTAACAACCAGAAGAGCACACTCAGGCAGCAGCAGACGGCCTTGATCTAAGCTTTCTACCAACTGGGCCAGTTGCTTCACCACTGTGTGCCTGCGCCTGCTCATCTCAACATTCAGGCACCAGTGGGATGTACCTCATAGAACTGTTCCAAAGATCAGATGTAGATGCGATGATAGAAAAGAGGCCCAACCAATGTCCAATGAAGGTCAGCAACAATTGTGGCTTGATATTAGCATTAAAATGATACAAATTCTAAGCATCCCTTACTATCAGTGTCACCACTGATCGTGGCCTAAACCTCCACTCTGACGATAATCTGAAAGTCCTCCAGGGAACAGTTGCCTTCCCCTTGGGAAACACCCTCTGCCCTCTACAGCAGGGCCATCTATTGCACAGGCTTATTTCTCCTACCTCCCCAGGCTGCCCTGTGTCCCTGGGATACCCTTTGGCTCTTCTCCACTCCTGTCTCACCAGGCCAGACTCACTCAGGGCAGCAGTCCAGGCTTAGGGCTCCATCTGGACTGTGTTTTCTTCTTCCTTCTACAAGAGCGGATGGCTTGGCCTTGGGCAGGCATTTTCCCATCCACAGATGCCCCCTCTCTTGAAGATATATGCGCACTTGTGAATAAGGTGGTTTTTCATCCTCCACACCTCAGTGGGGATTGTACTCCTGCAGCCTGCTTTTGGATCTCTGGCCTAATGGTCTCTTCAGGCGGGATCTGGGATCCCAGACAGGGAAGGGAGGAGAGCTGGCAGGGAGATGGCTGTGCGGCACTTCTTCGGGTTGCAGAGAGAACAACCAGTCCTTCATCGCAAGGCATGAAGAGGAGTTGTAGGGGAAGGATCCGCCCTCCCCCTGTTTCCTTGTTCTTCGCAAACCACAAGCCAGCTCTTTCTCCTTGCTTAGGTAGACTAACAATGCAGACACCTTGCCTGCTGCCCGAGCCCCTCTTCATCCTTATTTTCTCTGGAGACAGTCTTATAAATCTGGCTAATAACTCCAATTTCATTTCCCCAAACTCCATTAGAGGGAAATTCTAATGAAGCAGAAACACTCACCAGGTTATTCATGGGAACGACCTTTGGCTTCTTAAAAACATATTTTTGATGGTTGGATTAATCTAGTGGCACATTACAATGTGGCCCTGCTGAAGTTGCCGGGGATTCCTGGCACCTGGCATTGTGCCTTACCCAATGCTGCCAAGGAGCATGAATTATTTTTACAGGAAGAGGCAGGAATGAATATTTCAGATGGAAAGGCCCACTGGCAAGGCCCAATGAAAGCCCAGGAGGCTCTCTCTGTAAGGCAGGAGCCATAATCACACACCTCAAGAGCAAGCACCCTGGTCAGGTGCTATTGGAGACAGATCCAGGGCAGAACAGGAGCGGATTTACACACTCCCTCTCATCTGGCCCTGCTAACCCCCAAGCTTAGGGCAGGAATATTTGTAACCTTGGACAAAAGTATTTACCTGGAAGCCTAATTTATGACAGGCGTGTTGGGAAAAAATGCTGATTTCATTTCTTTATTACCTCCATGGCACTGCAAGTTAATTAAGAGAAAGTGTGATTGCTACTTTGTATACATTTAAGAGATTGATTTATAATGTAACTATATGTAGCTATATGATCGATGCATCAAAGTAAGAGTCATCCTCAAGATAGCCATCATCATAGCAGCCATTGCTAAATGCGCCCCCTGCCCCCAGTTGATTGATGGCCTTCCCAACAATCCCACCAGGCCAAGGTCATGAAATGTACTTTACTGATGGGGAAACCGGTTCGGAGTGGCTAAGGGGTTTGTCCAAAGTCATGTGGCTTCTATTTGGTGTGAAGGAATGTGGCCTAAGTCATAAGGTGTACTTGTGGCTAGGGGAACTAAATCTTCTCTCTGCACTTCCCATCACTGCTCTCCGCCCCAGCGCCTCACCATGGTCAAGAGAGAAAGCTCAGGATTAGAGAGAAGCAAGACTGACAGTAAGGATCCCTGTTAAGTACTAAGAGGACACCGTGGAAGGAAACCTAGAACAGGAAAGGGTATGAAGAGCATGGGGTTACCATTATGAATATGTATGTCAGCAGTCCTACTTTTCTCTTATAGATTAGATCAGGGGTACTCAATACATCAATTGTGATCGACCGAACTTTTAAGTCTAACCCTAACCCTAAAACTAACCCTGTCTAACACCAACCCTAACCCTACCCTGTCTATTTTTTTTAATGCCATGCAATCTACCCATGCTACATTTGTGATCCACTAGTACAGGGGTTGGCAAACTCTTGAGACCAAAGAGCCAATCCGGTCTGTCCTAACAACTTTAAAATCACCCAAGAACTTTAAAAACCTTTTTCCAAACAAATGAAATCACCATGATCTGAAACAATAACCTTCGAATGTTTTCAATGTGACTTCAGAGCAGTGCACTCAAACTGAAAGAGCCACATATGGCCTGTGAGCCGCAGTTTGCCAACCTCTGGACTAGTAGATTGGGATGGACGTATCGAACACCCCTGGATTAGAGTACACATGGTGATCTTGAGAAGAAAATAGTCCTCTTGGTACTGATTTATCCTTGAGTCCATGAACCTCATGGGGAAAGCCAGCTCAAGCTGAAGTCAAAGGCTCGTTTTATTTTCTCCCTTCCTATCCCATACAGACTGCACGCAGGGGTCCTCAAACTTTAAACAGGGGGCCAGTTCATGGTCCCTCAGACTGTTGGAGGGCTGGACTATAGTTAAAAACAAACAAACAAAACAAAACAAAACAAAAAAACAATGAACGAATTCACTGTGAGCCCAGAATGAGTCAGCTGCTAAGCAGGAGAGGATCGGCAGGCTGAATAAATGTCCTTGGCAGGCCGCATGTGGCCCTCACGTGGCTGTAGTTGAGGACCCCTGGGCTACAGCTTACTCCTTCCCTCTGAGGAGCATGGAGAAGTTTATTGGAAGTTGCCCTCCAGTAAGCGGCCTACTCATGGTGACCCCATGAACAATGGGACAACATGCAACACAGCCCTGAAGCATTCCCATCATCAGTTGCGTTTACTATAGTGATCCATAGGGTTTTTTTTTTCTTTCTTTTCATAGGATTTTCTTTTGGCTGATTTTCAAAAGTAAATCAATAGGCCTTTTTTCCTACCCTTAGTCTGGAAGCGCCACTGAAGCTTTCTCGGCAGAGCAGTATGAAAGCTTTCACCGAAGGATTGCTGGCGGCTGCCCGCAAGGAGCACTGGCTAGGAATCAAACCTGTGTCCCCCACAGAAGGTGGGAATGCTGCCACAGGACCACCCAAAGCAGAAAAGCCAGTGGAGGAGAAAGTTGTTGCAGATAGAGAGCCACCACCAATTTATTCACCAACGGCCTCAGAGCAAAATACCTAGGAAATTAGGCATGCTTTTTCGTCTTCATGGTCATGTTAGGTACTTAGAACAGGGACCAGGGTATCTACTAGCATGCTCAGAAACTTGAGCTCCCGACCCGAAAGGGGTGGTACACCTAGGTCAGTGGTACACCTGAATTGGCCCCATCTAGGACAGGTGAGCTGAAGTCAGCCAATGGGGTCAGCCGCTACTGTTGACCACGCCTCCCAGCTGAAAGCTTAAAAAGCCAGAGTCTGAGTGCACAGCCCTGCTTATCTCCAGCTGTTTTGCAGCATCTCCTCTGGCCTCAGACCTCCACATGCTAGTCGGTTCAAACTGCTAAACAAGGATGCCACCAAAACTCACACACCCAATAGAATGGCTAAAATTAAAAAAAAAAAAACAAAACAATGCTAGGGCAAATGTACAGGAAATTGGAATTCTCATATGCCAGGGGAAAATGGTGTGATCACTTTGGAAAATAGTTTAGAAGTTCAAAAAAAGCGAACCATACCTAGCTGCTCCACACCAGCTATTTATCCAAGAGAAAGGAAGTTCCCTTGCACACTTGTGCAGCAGGTGTGACATCCGTGTATGACTGGAAACATCTTCTATCCTTTATAAAACTCACTTGGATCACAATCCAGACTTCAGAATGAATTCTTTCTTGTGAGAAACCAAGAACTGAGGTATTTCTCACTGGGGACATCTAGCAGTTATACAATGAAAAATGCTGTCATGTTCCCCCCGACTATCCACCCTGATCAAAACAACTACTAATTCCTGTTGGGGGATGCCTGACTTGTTTCCAGTGTTTGCCTTATTTACAAACAAAGCGTTGATGACCATTCATATACAGGTCTTTGTGGGCAAGGGAGCTTCCTTTCTCTTGGATAAATAGCTGGTGTGGAGCAGCTAGGTATGGTTCACTTTTTTAGAACTTCTAAACTATTTTCCAAAGTGATCATACCATTTTCCCCTGGCATATGAGAATTCCAATTTCCTATACATTTGCCCTAGCATTGTTTTCTTTTAATTTTAGCCATTCTATTGGGTGTGTGAGTTTTGGTGGCATTCTTGTTTAGCAGTTTGAACCGACTAGCTCAGTGGTGCTCACATTTTTTCAGCATGTGAGCTACTTATAAGATGATCAAATCAGAATGAAAATACAAAAATATACTTATTTTATTTGTTTATTACATTTATTTGTAAATGCAGTAAGAATTCTTTATATGTACAATGTATGTATATGTACCTTGCATAACCACATGAGCCCATATTTCACAACACAGCACAATTAATGATGTACACTTTTTTGTCATGACCTGAGTTTACTCTGAGGACTTGCACTGCATGGAATGAGTCAAAATGAAAATGCAAAACATATACTGACATATGTCTGGACATATGCTGCTGACAGCCAACCTCAAGCACACTTCCAAATCATGGTGGAGTGGTACTTGGACTTAATGATCTTTAGGTGGGAAAAGGCTGACTCACATAAATAAGTAGAGCTGAATAATGCAGTCAAGGAGGTAGCACATTTTCTCATCTTTGGGTACTTTCCCTCTGCGAATAAGTTTCAGAACTGTCCATGCACTCTGGACTTGAGCTGAATGTGAAGATGGTAATGACAGCACAGTGCAACCTGTACACTGACCAAGAGATAGTTTCTTGAACAGAACAAGGGGACACTGTTCTAAAATTACGGAAATATATGTTAAGGTTGTCTCTTGTCACAATGCTGAGCAAACAATCCAGGAAGTTGGCCTGTCAAGATCAGAAGAAGCCTCCTAGACAGCCTGAGACACACTGATAATAAAGGCCTTGCTTGCTGAAGGCAAAGAAGACTTGAATCACTTTCTGATGAAGATAAAAGATGACAGCCTCCAATATGCATTCCACCTTCACATAAAGGAAACAAAAACCCCATAAATGGACCAAAGCTCATCATTCTGATAAAAAGAGAAAATATTAAAATTGCCAAGGATTTAATTTTATTTGGATCCATAATCAGAGCTCATGGGTGTAACAGTCAGAAATCGAATACCATATTGCACTAGGGAACTATCCTATATAGGATCTCTTTCAAGTGTTCAAGAGCAGAGGTGCGACTTTAAGAACAGAAGAGCACCTGATTCAAGTCATGTTGTTTTCAATGGCCTGGTATGCAAGTAAAAGTTGGACAATGAATACTAAGGGATACTAAGAATGAATTGATGCCTTTGGCTTCTTTAATATTTAAATAATATTTTGAGGAAGAATATTGCATGTGCCATAGACTGACAGAAAAATAAGCAAATCTATTTGGAAGAAATACAGCCAGAATAGTCCTTGCATACAAGACGGCAAGTACTTAGAATAGGAGGCACCAGTCTCTGAAGCAGGACATCATGCTTGGTAAAGTAGAAGATCAATGGGGTGCGGGGGGGAGGGTAAGGAAGCCTCTCACGGAGACAGATTAACACACTGGCTGCAACCAGGGACTCAAAAATAACACTGATCGTGAGGCTGGCGTAAGACACAGCAGTGTTTCATTCTGTGGTACATGGGGTGGGTATCAAAACAGACCCTGTAACTCCTAACAATAACATTGGAAGAGAAAAGATCAGTGGATGATAGGGTAGACAAAAAGAACAGATAGAAATTACCTGAAGTCTACTATAGTTAATGGAATTTTATCTGGTAATCTCCTCTGGTAACAACCGCTCATAAAACTAGCATGCCCCTTAGTCAGTTTACTGGATACCGACAAATTGATTCTGACTCCCAGAGACACTTTAGGATAAAGTCGAACTATCCCTCGGGGTTCCCACAGCATTCGTCTTGATGGAAGCTGACTGTCACCTCCTTTGTACTCAGTCTAATGGGAGCGTTCTGTGAACAGTTGAGCACTTCACACGACTCCATCCAGCTTCAAGTCAGAAGCAGCCCAGGATTCCCTCCCACTTTAGGGAATTGTGCCCCACAAAGATATAATCTTATCCCTTAGCAACCCTGCTCCCCCAAAGAGAGATAGTTCATCTCTCTCACTCTTACAGCCATCAAGTTGTTTCAAAATCACAGTCATTCTATAGTACAGGGCGGAACTGTCCCTGTAGGTCCCTCTGAGACTACTAAGTTTTTACAGGATTAGACAGCTGAATCCTTCTCTAAGGAGTGCCAGAAGGTTTGAACTGTTGCTCTTGCAGTTTGCAGCCTGATATATAACCACATGCCATCAGGGCCTCTCCTATGAGGTAGCATGATAGGGTCTTGTGCTTCTTACATCTTGGAGAAATATTGCGACTTAATAGATGGAGTAAGAGGAGCAATCAGGCCAACATTTGTCACTAGGAAAAGAAACTATAACTGGAGACCCCTTTCTCCTATTTATGGATGTCCACTTCCTTCTTTCTCTCCTTCTGAAGTCTTCCTGTGGGAGAAATGGAGCTGATCTGTGGAAAGGACAAAAAACCCCCAAGCAAAACAAAAGACTCAAACCAAACTCACTGCCGGTGAGTTCATCCCAACTCATAGAGATGCTACAGAATGGAGTAGAATTGCCCCTGTGGGTTTCAGAAATGGTAAATTTCCACTGCAGTTGTTGTTCTGTGCCTTTGAGCTGGTTCCGACCTATAGTGACCCTATGCATAAAAGAACAAATCACTGCAGAATCTTGCACTGTCCTTACGATGGTTCCTCTGAGTCCATTGTCGCAGCCCCTGGGCCATTCCATCTCGTGGAGGGCCTTCCTCTTTTTTATTACCCTTCCACTTTTTACCAAGCTTGACATCTTTCTCCAGGGACTGGTCTCTCCTGACATTTTGCCCAGAGGCTGTAAGACAAAGCCTTGCCATCTTTGCTTCTAAGGAGTCCTCTGGCTGTGCTTCTTCCTATACAGATCGGTTTGCCTTTTAGAAATTCATGGTACGTTTAGTATTCTTCTCCAGCACCACCATTCAAATGCATTGATTCTTCTTTGTTCTTTTTTTATTCAATGTCCAACTTTCGCATGCATATGATGCAATGCAAAATAGCATGGCTTGAGTCAGGTGCACCTTAGTCCGCAAAGTGACGCCCTTGCTTTTCAAGCCTCTGAGGAGGTCTTGTGTAGAAGACTTACCAAATGCAGTGCATCTTTTGAATTCTTAATCCTGCTTTTGTGAACACTGATTGTGGATCCAAGCAAGACAACAATCTTTGACAAATTCAACCTTTTCTCCATGTTTTCCTTTTCTTAATGTTATCGATTAGTCCAGTTGTGAGGATTCTGGTCTTCTTGACATAGACTTGTAATCCATACTGAAGGCTGCACTCCTCAGTCATCATTAGCTCATGCTTCAAGTCCTCCTCACATTCAACAAGCAAGGTTACATCATCTGCATATCTCAAGTTGTTAATAAGCTTTCTTCCAATCCATTCTTCTTGATATAAGCCAGTTTCTCTGGTCATTTGCTCAGGGTGCAGATTGAACAAATATGACAGAATACAACTCTGTCAAAAATCTTTCCTGATTTTAAACTATGCAGAATTCCCCTGTTCTGTTCCCACAACCGCCTCTTGATTCGTGTGTAAGTTATAAATGACTAAAGTGAAGTGTTCTGGAATTCACATTTTTCTCAAAGTTATCCATAGTTTATACTTTACTATCATCCACACAGTTAAATGCCTTACCATAGTCAATGAAAAACAAGTAAACATCTTTCTGGTATTCTCTGCTTTGCGCCAAGAGCCATCTGATGTCAGATGTAGTTCCATGTACTCTTCTGGATCTTGCCTGGACTTCTGGCACCTCCCCGTTATTGTATGGCTGCCACCATTGTTGGGTGATGTTAAGTAAGAAATTTATGTGTTAGTCACTTGTGCTTCGTTTTTGTTCTCTTCATATCTCTTGCCCACTTCTTCATCGAGTCATTTGTTATTTTCTTACTGAGTGAGCGCTTGTAGAAGTCTGTGGACTTTGATAATTAGGCCCTTGTCCAATGTGTCCTTGGTAAAAAATATTTCCCAGTATGCTAGTTCTTATTTTATGTTACTGATGAAAACTTTTGATGTACTTTCAGCATGTCCTAGTCATTTATCTTGCCTTCTGCTGTGTGTGTCTCCTTCATTATACTTGCGAGGCTATGTATGGCCTGAAAGAGGGCTCCTTAAGTTTGTTCCAGTTTTCTCATTGATGATCTTGATAGTTCTGGGGTTTACATGTAGGTCTTTAATCCATCTTGAGTTCATTATTGTACTGGGGGAGTTGTGGGTGTTGTTTCATCCAATTGGAAATCCAATTTGTTCAACATCATTTGTTGAAGAGGCTGTCTTTGTCACACTGAGTATTTCTAGGTCCTCTGCTGAAGATACGTTGCCTGTGGGCTGATGCATTTCTGTCTGGGTTTTCTGTTCTGCTCCATTGGTCCATGTAGCTCTCATTGTACCAGTATGAGGATCTTTTGACTACCGTGACAATGTAGTAGGTTTTTAGGTCAGGCAGTGTGAGGTTTCCAACTTGGTTATTCTTTTTAAGATGTTCTATGCTGAGTCTGGGTCTTTGGCAAACCCATCTATTTAGATTCGTGCTTGGCTGGTCACACAGATCTATGTCCTTGCAGCTGGGTTGGTCAGCGCGAGAACCGGGGAGAATCTGTCTGGACACTTGAGGAGTTGCACTCCCGCAGCCTGTGGCAATGACAAAGGGGGGTCTATCTCACATGTCTCTGTGCTTTTCTTTTAATACATTTATGCTGAGATGCATGTTGTCTGAAAGTGCAGGACGTTCCTCTCTGTGAGCCCCTGCACTGGTCTCTGCAGAGCCCTTGCTATGGGTGCTCTTTGGTCGTCATATTTCCATCTTCTCTTGATGCCTCCTGCATCATTCAATGTTTTGCTCATAAGAGCCTTTGAGATTATAGCGTGAGACTCGCAGTTTCTCCTTGGGTGGGCGTTCAGTGGAAGACATGCTGAGCATTTTCCCCTTTGGGTTTTCTGATTCTAGGTCTTTGCCCATTTCATTATCTTATTTGTTTTTGTCTTCTCACACTGCCCCTTAAGATGTTCTATTCAGCCCTTTGATTGTATTCTTTCTCCCATCTGTTTTCAACACTGTGACTAAGGGCAAGTTTCAGAGTCTCTTCTGACATCCACTTTGACCTTTCCATACAGGAGTCAGAAAGTAAGTAGGCGCCATCTTTCTTTTGGGGAGTGGTTGGTGGTTTTGAACTGCTGGCCTTATGGTTAGCAGCCTCACTCGTACTCCACTACACCACCAGAGCACCGTGAGAGGAATAAGGGGGCAAGAATAAGATGAGCTATAAATCGTATAGCCACAGGGCCAGGGAAACTGGAGGGAATATCTTAGAAACAGCCCTCAATGAAGGAACAAGAATTTACAATGCCTTCCTTTGGGTAGTGCCAGATAAAATCTAAGGAGAATTTCCACCTGGTCCCTGCAATATTAGTATTGCCTTTAGGGTTGTCCTGACATGTCAGGGAAGGATTTTCTACATAAAATACAGTCCAGAGACTTGATTTGGCAGAGGTCAATGGGACAGTGTAGTCATATGAAGCACTAATAGACTGCTGCTGCTGCTTCCTAGTGAGTCTGAGCAATTCAGATGGATGATAACAGATGTGGTAGTCTGGGTACATTAAGGAAACATATCCAGAGAAAGTCATATGTATAAGAGAGAGTTTTATATAAAGGGTAAGTGCACATCGAGAAAACATCCCAACCCAGTGCTGCCCAAGTCCACCAGTCCAACGTATGTCCAACACCACTCCACAAAGCCCTCCTCCATCTCGCAAAGCATATGCAGTGATGCTGACTACAGGAGGAAAGTCGAATCAGTGAACATGCAAGCACCGCAGCGCTGACAGGGGTCTCCATGCAGCTGCTCCAGCACTCAGGGCTGCATCAGGGTAGGTTCATGTGGCTCCTCCTCAGAGATGCCTTGTCGGAAGTGAGCCTTGCCAGCTGAAGCAGGGAACTGGTTAAGGCAGCTGCATTCTGGTCCCAATATCAGAAAACAGAGATCTGAGAACAAGAAAGACGAGGCTCACTGAGCCATGTAGCTCTCTGCCCTTCAATGAACCCCTCCTGTGTTTATCAGTCAGGCTGGCACAATAAACCATAACTATCTCATAAACTCGGGGAAGGTGAGGGGGAAGGGGTACTAGAGAAAACCTATGAGGGGGGAGAGGTAGAGGGAGGGAGAAATTGAAAGGTAAGACCCACATCCTCAGATTGCCTTGTGTATCGAAAAGGGGTAACATCAAAGTTCCACTGCAACTCACTTTTCTCAGAGCCAACACTCCCGGCTCTGATCCCGGGGCTCCTTTCCAGACTACCACTTTCCTTCGCTCCCCCATCATTTCTCTCATCCAGGGAAAATGTGGTTCCACCATGGGGAGATGATGGTCTCCCTGTTTGCTGGTTCCTGTTGCTATTAGATGCAGTTGAGTCTGTTCCAACTCAGAGGCCCCTCGTAACCAAGTAGAAGTGTCCATATGATTTCCACAGAGGAGTAGATCCCCAGGTCTTTCTGGTGTGGAGATGCAGGGTAGGTTCAAACCATAAACCTTTTGGCTGGAGAGTCTAGGGAAAAAAAAACCAGACAAGAGGCCTCTGATAGATGAAGAAACCTCCTTCCCTGCAATTTCACATCCTAGTCTCCAACCCACCTGTTGGCAAGTCACACGCTAAGTCTAGAATGACATTCCGAGCACCCCAGAGTGATAATGTTAATAAAATTGTACCAGGGACTATTCTAAACAAGTCTCAGCTCTCAATTCTCAGAGCCACTCTGCAAGTCATGACTATTATCCTATAGGTTTAAGTGTAAGACACCAAGGCACAAAAGCCCAAGTCACTGACCCAGGAGCTCACAACGTAGCTCTCGGAATTGCTGTCTGAATCCAAGCGCTCTGGCAGCACAGCCCACATTCTTGGCAACAACAAACCCACCGAGCCTCTCGCTCCATGTCAGGACAGTCTGTACTCTTGCGCCTGCAATCGCAGGCTGTGAGGCAGCCACGGCCTCGCCCCTGCCTCTTGCTTTACTGTTCTCCTGGGGGGAAGCAAGTCTGCAGGTCTTTCTTGCAACCCTTTCCATCTCACCTCCACTAGTTCAGAAGAATGCACCTGCTGTCACTGTGGTAAGGCATTGGCAGAAATCCTCAAGAAGGAAAGAATTACCAGAGGCAAGCAACGCTTCCATCAGAATACATACTGTACATATGCATGCATCACTTGCATTTCTAAAGAGATGTCTTAACGTCTCAGCCGATCTTTTTCAAATGACGACATGCACCAAGAGGTTTAGACCTCTTGGGAGCGTGCAAGTGACGTCTAGTGTTGTTTCTCCGCCCCCCCCGCCCCCGCCCCCCAGACAGAAGGAATAGATGGTCCCAAAGATCATCTTGTTCCCAAAGACAACTGGTTACCTCATTAGTAGACTAGAACTGCTGGAAATTAAAAACAATTGTTGAGCAAAGGGATGTGTGGGAGTGCATGTGGTGGGGGAGGGAGAGAGAGAAAAACACAGACAGATAAACAGACAGATTGAGTCAAAACAGAATCCGACCAAAAGCTAATCTTAGGCATCAGACAGCCATCTTAATACCTAATCTTTTAAAACCTTTAAAACTTTCTTTAACTTTTCATTTTGACTGAAGTAATGATAGGTTCCTGGGGAGTTGCCAAGATGTAGTACAAGGTGGTCCTGAGTGCCATTTACCCAGTTTCCTCTGATGATAATATCTCACATAGCAATAGTGTGCTATTAACAACAGACGTAAGTGAGTGTGCACTTCAGTGTCATCATGTGTGCAGTTGTATGTAACCATTTGATCACCTGTGTAGATTATGGAATCAAGGTACAAGATTACTCCATCAGCAATTTTCTGAGACTACCACCCCCGCCCCCACCCCCTGCAACCACGAATGTGTTTTTTCTCTCTTGAATGTTGTCATGTTGAAAATGTTATACAAATGAAATCATAGACCTTCAATGTAACCATTGTGATGTTAGGACTTGACATATGGTTGGTTTCTGTCTTTTTATTTATTTTTGTTTCACTCGTTCCTTTTGAATTGTGTTTCTGTCTTTTCTTTTTTCCTGCCTTCTGTAGGTCACTTGGAATATTTTAAAACACCATTTTGATCCACCTGAAGTGTTTTGAGTACTTTAAAAAATATATTTGTTAGTTTTCTGAGTATTACACCATACATACATAATTTATCAAAATCTTTTGGTGTTGACATATTACCAGATTGATTAAAGTGTAGAAAGCTTACCTTTCTGTAAGCTCCTTTACCTTCCCTTGTTTATAAAATAATTATCTTAAAAGTTTTTCTTCCACATGCAATTAAAACCACACCAATCTACTTTAGAATTTTTGTTTTAACAAAATTTAATTTTGGAAACTCAAGGGATGAAATCTGTTGTATTTTGCCTAGAAAAATTATTCATTCTGTTCTTTTTTCATTTTTGAATATTACAAGAAACCTTTTATCATTTTTTTTCTGTTTCAAGAATTTCTGTTGGCTATTCTTTTAGGGTCAGCCTGCCAGTGACAAATTCTTGTAATTTTTCTTCATTTGAAGAGGTCTTAATTCTTAAAAGCTATTTCTCCCACATATAGGATGCTGGTTGAAAATTCTTTTCTTTCAGGACTTGAAAAATGTTACACCACTGTCTTCTGGTTTTGGTAGTTTCTGATGAGAAATTCACTGTCATTCAAAGACCACTTTCCCTCAGAGGTAAGAAATTGCTTCTCTGACTTCTTAAGACTTTTTTTCAAGGTCTTGATTGGTTAGAAGTTTGTCTTTAAAATATCTTGGTAAGGATTTCTTTGGGTGTATCTTGTTTGGGATTTTCTTAGTTTCTTGAATCATTTCTGACTCTTGCCAAATTGGAGATTTTGAGCCACTCTTTCTTCACACGCTGTCTCTGCTCTCCGGCCCTCTTTCTGTCCTTCTGATGATGCAAATGAAATCTTCTGTTCAAGTCCCTCCGGTATTTGAGGCCCTGTTCATGGTTCATTTGTTTGTTTCCTCCACCAAGCAACTTTCTCTTTTTCCTGCCAGCTGGATATTTTCTATTCTTCTAACTTCAAGTTCGTTTCCTCTCTCTCCTTTGCTTTCTCCATTCTGGTGTGGAGCCCATTCATTAAGCTCTCCAAGTTCCGCTGGTCGTACTTTCTCTGTTCTGACATTCCCATTCACTCTTTTCTTGCATCTTCTGTTCTCCTGCCGAGTCTTTAGATTTTCCAGTGAGTCTACAATGATTCTTCAAAGCATATTTGCGACGAATGCTTTCAAGGTCTTAGTAGGTCGTTCTAACGTTTGCCTCAGCTTGGGGTTGGGAACCTTTGGTTGGATTTTCTCAGTCGAGTTGGAATGGTGTTGATTCTTTCACTATAACGACAAGAATTTTGTTTGCCTCCTGAGCACTTTGGGCATTGTGTTGTGAGGCCCTGCTTCTTATCCAAATCTTTTATTTCAGCAAGGCTCCCCTTGTGGAGGCCAGATAAGGCTTCTGTACTATAGGGTGGAGAGGACATTTCTGACATTCTCTTCTGCGTCTTCTGACACTGATAGACCAAGAGAGGGGTGCCTTGTTACCATTGAGAGGGAGGGGAGCCTATAAGGTTCATCCTCTTGTGGTCACCACTGGTGGCTAGGGTGAAGGGGGTGTTGTAACCACTGGATTGGGTTGAATGGCCAAGCCCCATGACATCTTCTTTTCCATTTTCCCAATGGTGGGGGTCCAGGTAACAGACAAGTTAGAAATTAAGCCTTCCCACTTTGCTGACAGGGTGGCAGTAGTTCTACAGCAGTGATTCTTCACCTGTGGGTCGTGATCCTTTGGGGGTTGAGCAGCCCTTTCACAGGGGTTGCCTGATTCATAACAGTAGCAAAATCACATTCAGGAAGTGCAATGAAAATAGTTTTATGGTTGAGGGGGTCACCATACCATGAGGAACTATATGAAAGGCCATATTCGGAAGGTTGAGAACCACTGCACTACAGACTTTTCGTGATGTTTGCCTGAGGGTTGGACAGTTATTGTGAAGGGAAAAATCCAAAGATTTCCTTAATTGCTAGGTTTCCCCTTTCCTGGTCCTTTGGTGGGAGAGAGCAGATTTATCTCAGAGCTAGAAAACACACAAGCATAAAAAGCTGCTCCCATCTGCCTGTCCAGATTTCCTGTGTCTGCAGCACATGATTCAGGAGATTTGAGGCAAGAAGAAAATCAGTGGACACGCAGCGGTATCATTCCTTGGGCTCCCAGATGTCTGGCTGACCCTCTCTTTCCCCTTTCCTTTCAAGTCTCATGCTTGTTCTAGACACTGTTTGGGGTCCTGATCTGTTCTAAGCAGTCACTGGACTAGAGAGAATCATATCTACTCCACTCTGGGCTACAGATGGAGCACTCTTCTGCCCCATTATCATTTGGGGATATATATATATTTCAATCAAAGAAATCAGTTCCTTATCCCTCCTCATGCTTTTAGAGGACAAAAAATCCTGGGAGGCTCTGGGAGTACAGAGGTTCCCAGGTGGGCTGTGAACTAGGTCGAGGTCAGCAGTTTGAAACCAATCACCAACCACTCCTTGAGAGAAATATGGGGAGAATAGAAAAACCCATCTTTCTCTTCCATTCTACCCTGTTCTATAGGGTGGATATGCATCAGTGTATGAACGTAGGTAGGCTAGAGAAACAAATCCACAGTCATGCATATGGGTATCAGAAAGAGCTTCATATACAAGAGCTGAGAAAACATCCCAGCCCAGTCAAGATCAAGTCCATAAGTCAGATGTTAGCCCAATATGTCAAATACCAATTTATAAAGTCCTCACGAAACACATGTAATGACACTGAATGCAGGAAGAGCACAGGCCAGTGGGCAGAAAGTCTTGTGGATCCAGTGGTATGGTAAGCATCTCAGCACTGCCAGGGGTTTTCACTTGGCTTCTCCGGCGCCAGAGGTCTGACTCCATCAGCCTCTTTCCATGTGTCTTCTCCACAGGGATGTCTCAAAAGGAGTGAGTCCAGAATGAAATACAGGAGTTCCTAGAATCCTCAGGAGAAGGCCGTGCCCACACAGAAACCTCATCAGCTATATCCTGATTGACGGGCTAGACTCCACCTCTCAATCCTTAAATGGACAACAGATTATGTAACTTCCACAGTCGGCAGTCACTCAATGGCTGTGACTTTGGTGGTTTTATGTGTGTGTGTGTTTTAAGAACCTGGAAATGCAAAACAAGGCTGACAACTAGACAAGGTTGTATGTGGTACCTTGGTTACTTCTGGAGAGAAGGTCACCACTCCCACACACCAGCCACATTGCAGAACAAATGAGGCAGGTGGTTGATGTGTCTAACAGAGAATCTGGGCTTTGATTCGGGATCCCAGCAAGCTTTCCCTTGTCTAACATGAGCTCATGCTGGGACTCATCAAGACCCTTGACATCCTTTGTCCCCCCTTCCCCAAGCCCATCTGGGGGCAACATGCCATCCTTCACTTCTGTGTTCCCCTCCCCTTCTTAAGGCAGCCTCTAACCACAAAGTTAGCTTTAGGAGAGAAAAAGCACAAGGGAGCAGGAGTCGGTGCTACCTTCAGTCAGCTCCCCTCACAGTTCCACGGCTAGACCACGAAGAGGAGACGAGGGGCCAAGAAGTCAACCCTTACCATGTGACCCATCCAATAGTTCTCAAACGGCTGTATTGAGTCACTAGATTTTGCTGTAAGGAACATTTGTTTAGTTGTGAAAGTTAAACCCTCTTCCCAAAGATGAGCATTTGCCACGGTGGAAGAGATTTATAAACATATCCTACTGGCTCTGAAATATTTTTCCAGAAGCAAAGCGATAGCATTGTTGGTGGAATACATGTGATCTTCCAAGGGAACATGCTCATTTGAGGTGTCAGCTGGGAGAGACATCAAGTTCCAGGCTAGACCAGGCCAATGTTCACTGCTGTGCACAGGTCAGTGAGGCTTGACAGAGTGATTCCCTATAGATCCCTGGTTCCCTGAGCATCACTTCACATAAAGAACTCAAGAGGAGGGGAACTGCTTTCTGTAGACTTACAGGGTAGGTATGCCAGCCTATTAAAAACTCCGAGAAGCCCAAACACACGACTTTGAATTTAATTAACTTAGCATTGCCTATTCTGCACTGACCACACACTCCTTTTTTTTTTTTTCCTGTTGACCCGCTGTTTCAGAATGAGGTCTTTAAAAATTTTCATCTTCGTCACTTGTTTAGCAGTCCAGCTTGTAACCCACTATGCTCCCAGGGCACAGTCAACTCTCCTCTCTTATCTTTGTTCCCCCGCAATACGATAACCTTCACTGCCATGGGCATTTCAAGGGCTACAACTCGGGCAATGGGGGAGTCAGCCATGCACAAGGCAAGTCTCTCAGATATCACATGCCTGCTCTGCTAGATTGCCCCCAAAGTGCCCGAAGAACAGGCACTTCCAAGGCAGGCTACGTCTGCCATCTTCCCTCAAATTGCTAGAATGTGAAATAGTCACCACACTAACCTCATCATATTGTGTGGTGACTCAGTCAATAGGAGATTAGGCATAGAAAGCACTCAGAACCGCTCCTTGCCTGTCGTGAGCATCATGTGTGGTAACTGTCAGTAGTCCCAGGCAATTTCTTAATGACCTGTGCTTTATTTATGATCTCTAAAGTACCATCAATATGTGTTGATATAGTCTTCTAACCCTGTGGGGATAAACGGTTGAAAAAAAAACCTAATCAAAAGAGCAGGACACGAGTTCAGAGTCCTTGTCAACTCTGTCCTCTAATTCTTCACCATTGCCTCTTCCCTCCTCTCTCTCTTCTCCTCTCTTCTTCTTATTTCTCTCTCTCTCTCTCTCTCTCTCTCTCCCCCCTCTCTCCTTCTCTCTCCTCTTTTTTCAGAAAATATCAATTCCCAATGATCCATCCCAGTTTGAGTAGACTGTGAGTGTCAATCATACGATGCAAGAAAGAAGGACATTTGATTTAGAGAACAGAGGAGTTAGTGGGCCAGCAAATTTGGGGGTTCACTGTTCAGCAGGGTTCTGGGCAGATGTCTAGGGACAACACAGAGCTCTTACACTGGCCATTTCCACTAAGGGGGAAGAGACATCAGTCGTCTCTACTGTGAAGGTGTGTGTCAAGCGCTGGAAAGATTGCAGTTCCCCACCGGAGGGACGGGATGCAAATTCATGAGACCTGATGGTTCCCCCTGGAGGCAGGGCTGCTTGGAAGGACTGCCTGTCCCCTGTGTGCGCGACCCTCCCCTCCCCTCCCCTTGACTCTTTCTTCAAGAAGCATACTGGACAGCTTTCTCCTTGAGAAACAGGTATAGAAACAAGTTACATAGCACATCAGGTGTTCTGCCTGTCTTGTTAGGAGACCTTTCTGAGAAAGTGAGTGGGCTCTGGGGAGCAGTGACCTCCCCTGCCAAGCCTGCTTTCTGGAGGAAATGGAGGTCCAGAGTACATAAAGATACTGGGGTGGATGTGGGCCCCTTTTGAGGGTGAGTGTCCTGCCCTCAGGGAGAGGGACCAAGCAGCCCGGGCAGGAGGGGGACCCTCAAGGGCCCAGCAATCCTTTAGAGGCGTCCTCTCCAGGCCGGAGTGCAGGTGGGGAGAGCGGCAATGGGGGTGGGTTAAGAAACCCACAGCCACTGAAAAGAAAAAAAAACAAACAGTCTGCCCAAAGTGCTGTGGGAAGGGGCTCCCGTGGTGGACCCTGGGGAGATGGTGACGCCCATCCTTCGCAGGGAGAAGCTGTGGAGTCTTGGTGGGCCATTTCATTTTGGGGAACATCCTGGGGTCTGCTTGTCAATTGGATGAGGTCTGGAGCCCAGGCTGCAGAGGACAGGTCCCAGACTGCTTGGGGGCAGGACAAGTGGGTCCAGACAAGCGCCTAGCAGGCAGGGAGGGTGAGGGAGGGTGGATGGACAGAAGGACCAGACGGAGTCTGTGTACTGGCCCGGCTCCTATGTGTCCCAGGCGCAGCCCGCCCCCTTTGACTCCTGCACCAGCTCCCGTGGGTCCCGAGGGAGCCAGCACGTTATCCTGGCTGCCGTCCTTGTTGGATGGGGCTGCCCCTCCCTCGCTCCGGAATTTGTACCTTGGCCTCTTGCTTTTGCTCCACGCGGCTGCGCAGGGCCAGGATGTGGTGCTGCCGGGCCACGAACAGCCGGCCGGGGTCCTGAGAACTGTCCTGGGGGCAGGGAAGTCTGTGAGGCTCCTATCTGTGATGGGGGGGGGGGGGGGGGGGGGGGGGGGGGGGGGGGGGGGGGGGGGGGGGGGGGGGGGGGGGGGGGGGGGGGGGGGGGGGGGGGGGGGGGGGGGGGGGGGGGGGGGGGGGGGGGGGGGGGGGGGGGGGGGGGGGGGGGGGGGGACTGCCGGGAACCATGGGCACTAGGCACTGGGTTGGGCTCAGAGGGATGCCCAGCCCAGTGCCAGGCCCCCTCCATCCTGGCAGCTGGGAGCACCTGCATCTGCATGCCCAGCTCGGTGTAGAGCATCAGCCGCTGGCCGCCGCGGGTCCGCATCACTAGCTGGGACTGTGCGGTGCCAGCCAGGCTTTCTCCAGTTGGGTTGGGGGGGTGTGGGTGGTCTCCTGGGATGAGGACTCAGAGCCAGACTGGGCGTTTTCCCTGCGGGCCTCTGCTCCAGTCTCCTGTAGCTTCGATGACTCGACCTTGAGCGCTCACGTTCTGGCCGAACACGAAGTTGCGGCCCGTGGTGTCGATGCTGTAGGTTGAGTTCTCTAAAACGGCACTGATGCACTGGAGGAAGTCCTTTGTGCGGGTGGCGTTTCTGAACGGCGTCAGCACATTTTTTAATGCAGTTTTTGTGGAAAAATTAGGTGCCTTGGCTGATATTCATGTCGGTTTATACTTGAGTAGATATGATTATACATTAGCAGTGGCTGTAAAGTCAAGTCACAATTACCTGCCCCCCCCACCCCCGAACCTCCAAAATAGACCTCAGGCTAGGAGAGGCTGTTCCCAGAACCCCCCAGGACCAGTAAGAAGATGGTTATAAAGGTCAGAGGACAGGCCTAGAATTATGTATGCTTTTATAGGGAGTAAGGGGTTGCTAAGTTTTTTCCTTTTTATTCTATCTTTTTTTCTCTTTTTATTTCATCTTTTGTTTTCTTTTTGTTTCATTTGTTATACCATATTTTTCAGACCATAAGATGTACTTTCTCCCCCCCGCCCTCCCCAAAAAATGGGGGGAAAATGAGGGTGCATCTCCTGGTCTGAAGGTGTGGTTCTCTGGAACATTTTATTATACTGGTACTATTTGGATCAGGATTTTTTTTCTTGTTTTCCTGCTGTAAAAGCTGGGTATGTCTCATTGTCAGGTGCATCTTATGGTCTGAAAAATATGGTAGATGTTTTGGTCAACCAAATAAGATAGGCATGAGAAGCAAGCCTGAGGAGAAAGCAACAGGACCAAAGTTTCCCAGAGGGACCTGGGAGGAGGAGGAGGCAGGGAAAAGGAGCAGTGAGCAGACAATGCCATAGGCAGGGGAACAACTAGGGAATTAAAATCAATAATATGGAGGATGTAGAGATCCTGGTAGTGTTGGAGCAACAGCAATCTAGCTGAGAAAAATGGCTAAATGGCAGAAGGGAGAAAACATGATGGTGGGGCAGGAGGAAGGTATAAGGAAACAGGAAAGATGTAGGAAGCAAAGTTATGGCTAGAGATATAAATATAAATATAAAGATAAGCAAAGTTATGGTTAGAGATATAAACAGATGTGTACTTATGTAACTATATTAACTCATTAAAATAGAGGTACTAGTCTATGTATATATAGTTATATGGCAATATATTGAAGAAGTGAATGGACTTGGGGCCTCTACTCAAGCCCTCCCTCAATGCAAGAACACTTTGTTCTAACAACCTGGCATTCTGTGATGCTTACTCTCCCAACATGATCACTGAAGACAGAATGGAGGCATAAGCAAATATGGTGAAGAAAGCTGACGGTGTCCGACTACAAAAAAAAATAGTATCTGGGACCTTAACAGTTTGAAGTTAAACAAACAGCCATCTGACAGAGAAGCAACAAGGCCATATGGAAGAAACACACCAGCCTATGTGATTATGAAGTGTGAATGAAATTAGGTAACAGGAACCAGAAGGATAGCCCCCTCCCACCACAAACATATTACTATGAGGGAAGTCAGAGGAGGGGCCCCAAACCCATCTGTAGACAACAGGACAGTCCCTTAGCGAAGGGTCACAAGGAAGGGATGAACAGAGCACAGGATAGTGCCAACGAAACACACACTATTCCTCTGTTGTTGTTTTTTTGAGGCTTTTTCACCCCTCACTATCATGACCCCAGTCCTGCCTTTCAGTTTTGGCTAAACTGGAGCATGTACATGGGCACAGGTAAGAGTTCACGACACATGGGATCCAGGTCAGATAAACCCCTCATGGACAGAAATGGGAGTAGTGATACCAGGAGGGTAGGGAGAAGGTGTGGGGAGGAAGGGGAAACCAATCACAGTGAGAGACGCATAAATCCCCTCACCCCCCCCCCCCAAACAGGGAGATGAACACCAGAAACATGGATGAAAGGAGATAGTGGTGAGTGTAAGATATGAGAACGAAAATAATTTATAATTTATCAAGGGGGTTATGGGGGGGGGGGAGAGGAGAGGGAGGAAAAACACAAGAACTGTTACCAAGGACTCAAATAGAAAGTGAATGTTTAGGAAATGACGATGGCAACATATGTACAAATATGCTTGATACAATTGACGTATGGAATGTTATAAGAACTGTAAAGTGGAGCCCAGTGGTGTCATGGTTACACGTTGCACTGTGACCCAAAAGAACGGTAAGAGCCTCCCATAAAGTGATTAAACAAAACAAAACCAAAAAACCTTCCCCAAAATACATGACTTCACTTTCCTCTTTACCAGGTGATGTATTGAAGATGACAAAGCAAAAACCAAACTTCACGGTTTTGCCTTTTTCCTGGGCAGGAGAAAAGCCTTCATCAGAATGACTCTCCACTGAATGTTCTCTCTTCTCTGGCACTCATTGCCCCTTCCCGGGATAGCTCTGAAGTAGCATCGGAAACTTCCAGGGCCCAGCTCCAGCTTGTCAATAGCTGGCCATCTGGGCCCAGACACCTGGTAGACCCTGGTCACCATCTACCAGACCAAATGTGAGGTCAGGTCCCTGTGAGTGGTCTGACACCTTGCAAACAGAAAAAAAGGGACAGGTCCAATTTAAACTGTGTCACCACTGCCCTGCTCAGGCAGACAGGGCCAGCACTAATGGGAGGGGAAGGCATCCTGCCAAGGAGGCTCGGGAAATGCTCTGTCGCCTGCCAGGTACTGGGCTGCTCAGCGCTTTCCAGAAGCTTGTTGTGTGCCCCTCTTACTTACAGCCCTGATCCTGGTGTACTGCTCAGGCCTCACAGGAGGTGCCTGAGTCCCTCCACCCAGGACAGAGGGTTGGAAAGGCAGAGGGGGCGACAATGCTTGAAGAGGATCTCAAACTGAGAATCATTAGGACCTCCGGGACCCCTCCCCTCATCTACCTTAGCCAACTCTGCATTTGTGAGCTCTGTGGTGGTGTTTCCAGAAACTGGCCTCTACCAAGGTGCCCCTGGACTGCTTGTCACTGGCCGCCTGGTGAGCAGCTCAGGGCTGGTGGGCTTCTGCAGGCCTCTCCACTCCTCCATTGGGCCCCCCCAGTCTGCTATCCTGGGCTCTGGTGTGTGTGTGTGTGTGTGGGGGGGGGAGGGTTCCTTCTCACCTCGAGAGTGAAGAACACCCTATAGTCAGTGTGGCGCCTCCCTGGAATGCCCAAATGTGGGTCTTTAGGGATTCAGGGGCCTGTGGCAAAGCTCAGACTGCCGTCCAATTCAGGGTCTTCTACCACTGGGAGGCCTGTAGATGCAGTTTCTTTGTGTCCAGTGGAAGATACCAAAGGCCTGGGTGAGGAAGGGGGTCAGTCAGCCGGGAGAAACCATTTCGGCCCATCTTTCCTAAAGGGAGAGGCCAGGCAGGACAAAGCCTGGGTCTCCGGCACATTCTGGGCGCTGCACAGTCTCAGCACGAAGAGGCCTCAGCAAAGGCAGGGCCTGAGAACCTGAGCCAATTAGTTCCAGGGGCGCCTTTGCCAATGGCTTCTGAGTGCTTGGCTTTGTGTGGACGTCTGCGGCAGAGCCTGAACTCTGCAGTCCGCCGCGTTTGCAGGTGAAGCGGCCTCCCACCTGCCCCAAGACCTAAGCATCGGTTTGTCTCACTTCTTATAAATAGCACACACCTAATGCAAGTGCTAAATTAAATTAGACTTAAAATATTCACGTAGTCAACACCTGGTTTACTGCTAATGGTAACTAACAGCTCCCACATTAGTAGCTGCTCATTTTCCGTGGCAAGTTTCCCTCGTTGCTGAGTGCTCTCGCTTGAATAGAACCCTAGCCTGTTTTTCCTTTCGTACTTGGCATAGTCCATGCATTAATAAGCAGGTCTTTGTGGAGAACAGTTTGATTGGTATTGGGGATGAGCGTGTGTGTGTGTGTGTGTGTGTATGCGTATGCGCACGCAGGCTGTTCTCTGAAAAGCTATGTAACTAGAGAAGTAGCCTCTGGTTCTTTGCCCTCCCTAGCCCGATTTTTAAATAATGCTTTAGTGTGGTTTGGGTTCAAGATCTAAAGACCGTCTCAGCAGGATACACTCCAGAGATCCTTTGATCTCTGGTGGCCCCATTAGTCTGGCCCTTTTAGTATTTAGTTGCATTCTGCATTTTTAACCCATTCTAATCAGGATAATCTAGTGTGTTCCTGGTCAGAGCTATCAGTGGTAGTAGTTGGGCACCATCCAGTTCTTCAAGCTTCAGGGAGTTGAGGTCATGGCTTGTGTAGGCTTTTAGTTGTATAGGCTTGATTCTTCTCGAAGACTTTGGCTAGCTTCTTATTCTTTGGCTCCTGACTAGTGGAGACCAAGAGTTGGCTCTATCTTAGATGGCTGCTCACAAGCTTTCAAGACCCCAGATGTTACCCATATTACTGGGCTGCAAAGCATAAACTTTGTGAGTTCTATGAGCCAATTGACTGAGCTGTCCCCTGGGGTCAAGGTGTTCAGCTTTCACACCTAGAAAATCAATCTCAGAAGGTATTTGGTCACATCTATGATTGTTTCTTCAATGATTGCCTAGACATATATGTACATATAAATACTACTATCATTCATACTTATGAGAGAGTACACCCCCAAACCCAGAATTGCACCGAGTACAGAAGAGCTTTTGTAGCATGCCTTCTCCCCACGAGGCAAGCACTGAACCACTCACTCTGTGTCAGCGCCCCCAGAGGGTTCTCTGGTCACAGTGAACTTTTTCACAAAAGCACTTTTACTGGGACCTAACATTTTGTGATGGCCGATTTAAGAGAACAACATGTAACTGTGAAATGTTGTTTCCTGCTTGGGAGAAAATGCTGCAGAAACTGCTGTGATATTGAACTCAAGTGTATGAGTGGTTTTTCGTTTCAAAGAGAGGTACAATGTTGATTGATGACAAAGCTCATCCTGGACGTCCATCAACTTCCTGGACGCATGAAAATATTGACTCCCAGTGAATTTGGCGTTTTTCCCACCAGGTCAGACTGTTAGTCAAGCTTTCTAGTTAGAGGTTCTAAGAAGATAGCTTAATAACAGTGTGCAATGAAAAAAGGCCTGATTCAAGGCAGGCAGGGGCCTGGTTTTGCCACCACGACAATGCACCTGCTCACACAGCCATCTCGGTGTTCCAGTTTTGGGCAGAAAGCAGCGTGCCTCTCTTGTCCAATGTACCCGACTCCCCTGATCTCATGCTGTGCAGCTTCTTTTTCATTCCCGCAAGTGCAAGATAGTGATTTGATGACATGAAGAAAAAGACAAGGGAGGTGCTGTCAGACATCCACACAGAGGAGTTAGAAAAATGTCTCCAAGAATGAAATCACAAATGTATTAAGTGTAATGGAGAGTCCTTTGAAGGTGATAGGTTGTTTTGTAAGAAACAAACCACATTAACCCAGTTTAAAAAAAATCTGGCTGGGGGCGGGTACCTCCTCGTATATGTACATCTGCATGTTCTTGTCGACTTCTACACTTGTGGGATCCCTACTGTGATTTTCATTTGCTGTTTTCTCTTGCGGTATAACACTTGTGGGATCCCTACTGTGATTTTCATTTGCTGTTTTCTCTTGCGGTATACAATACTGACCTGCTCCAATTCTAGTCACATCCACCACAACTAGAAGCCCTGACACTCGGCTCTCCTTCATCTTAGCTTAGCCTGCCCCAGCTTCAGGCCGTGGCAGACAGACCGCATTCTCCTCTTCTCGCTAGGACCATCCTACTTGGCCCTTCAGCCATGCTCAGATAATGGGGCCCAAGAGTGAGAGTACATGTGCCAAGGTTTTTAAAAAACCCGAAGTATTGACCAAGTGGCAGACACGCACTGTATTCTTCACTGCGGATACAGCAGAAATCATCATGGCTTGTGCTATTATCTCCAAGTCTTTGACTAGAGGCTTGGAAAAATGTTTATGAGTTCATCCCCTTATCTATTTACTTGAGATTTGTTTGAAGACACCAGCTCACACTCCACCCTGCAGGAGGCTGCAGGCCAGGGGTAACATTAGATAAACCAGTATGTACCTAGCAGGGTGCTATGTATTACAGCAGAAATAGGCACAACATGTGGTGTGGACACTCAGAGGGGGCCCTATATACCAGAAACTTCCAATCCGGTTCTCTGGAGATGAGGCTGAAGATGAGTTTTCCAGAAGAACACAGCAGATGAAAGATCGCCACGGAGCCTTTGTTGCTCTTCTCATGCAGAAGCAAGACTTGAATCCCTCTACTCTTGCTTGGATTGGGGGTGGTCTTAGTGGCTTCCTTGGCCAGTAGAATGCAGCAGAAGTGACCTTCTGGGACTCCCAGGACTAGATCAGAAGAATCCTTATATCACCTACTTCCTGGCACTTGGAGCGTGTCAGCAGTTTTGATTATTCTGGAAACAGTCCTACTGGCCAACCCAGCTTTCACGCTATCCCCATCAAGGCAACAGATATGGGGATGACACTCTCCTGGGATCTTCCAAACTAGCCCATTTTCTGCCAAGGTAGCGCCAAGTAACTTCTGTGAAATAGCACGTGGGACTATAGAATGGTCCCAAAGAGCCCTGTCCAGTTTTCTGATCTATAGATTATAATAATTATGAGAGAGCTTTGAAAAATTCATGAAAAGGAATAAAAAGATAATGGAATTTTTCCATGAACTTTTTTTTCCATTAAAAAAAATCATTTTATTGATCACAATCCACATGTCTATCTATCATGTGAAGCACTTTTGTATATGTGTTTCCCTCATTGTTCTCATCATTTTTTCTTTTATTTTGAATTAGGTGAAAAATATTAATTTTCCAAACAACAATTTATATGTTTTGCTTCATCTCTTTCAGTGTAATTCCTTCAAGGCAATAGCACTCATCCACCTCCTGCCACCACTCCTCTTTTTTCTTTCCAACCCCTCTGAACTTTGTTCTTTGGAAAATGCTGCCTTGTTGATCTCAAATGGTGGATTCTCCTAAGCTGTGCGTCCCTCACTTGTGTTATTATTCCCCTTCTGAGCCCATCTATTCTTTCACTGCTAACCACAAGGTTGGTGGTTCAAACCCATCGTGAGAGAAAGATGAGGCTGTCGGCTCCTTGAGAGATTTGCAAAGTAGGCAGGGGTTGGACTTGAGTGAATGGAAGTGGGTATTGCTTGGTTAGTGGGTCAAAGATGAAGCTTTCTCTCTCTCCCCTGAAACAGTTAGTCTTGGAAGCCCACAGGGGCAGTTCTACTCCATCCTCTGAGGATGGTGTGAGTTAAAATTGATGGCAGTCCATTTGATTTTGTACTGTATGGCTAAAAATTGAACCAAACAGCTGAATTCAGTTCTAGGCTGGAAGGGTGACTCAGGGCTACAGAATTGGGGCTTATACCAGTCTAGCCAACCTATGAGCCTGATGTCTTATAATTTTGAGTTTTGTTTCTTTGGTAGTTTGGGTTGACAAGAGAAGCATATTCAGAGAGACTCATAAGTGTATAATAAAGAGGTTCATATACAAAAGCAATTGAATATTGGAAACACACCCCCCCAAAAAGAAAAACATCCCAGTCCAGTTTAGATCAAATTCACACATTCAATATTAGCCCATATGTCTAATATCTATAAAGTCCAATTTACATTCATGAAATACATGCAATGATGCCAAATGCATGAAGATCAGAGGTCATTGGGTTGGAAGTCTTGTGGATCCAGTGGTGTTATAAGCATTCAGTACTAGTAGGGGTCTCTACATGGCTTCTCTGGTGCCAGAGGTCTGCTTGCATCAGGATAGGTCCATGTGCCTTCTCCAGCTCCCAGGGTATCTTGTCAGTAAGGCATCTCTCAGGAAGGGAGCAGAGAGGGAAAGACCTGCTTCCAAAGAGGAAAAATAGGACTTCCCAGAATTCTCAGAAGAAGGTCATGCCCACACAGAGGCTTCATTGCTTATATCTTGAATGACAGGCAAGACTTCACCCCTTCACTTGTAATCCTCTTAAATTGATAACAGATTATGTAATGGTCACAGTTCTATTGTTTTCTCCCACTCTATCTCACTTCTGCTAAGGTGACCCTTTTCCAAGCTGTTGGTCCTGAGCATGGTGGAGACCTTCATGCAAGACAGTGGAGGCTGTGCACTGGTGGTGGACATATTCTTGTCATCATGGGCAGGGCGTGCTCCTGCCTGCAGCTTGCTGCTAGGTTCTGAAATCTTTGATTCTTTCAAGAAGTTTCTCTTCTTCAAGAGAAAACATCGCCACCGTGGCTCCTTACCTCAGTACTCTCTGCTTGTATTTATGGATTCGTTATTTGAGTCGATGTGTATTTATCAGAATAGTGCCACTCATTATGCATCTGGTACCGAGTTGAACAAGTCCAATAAATTGTTTCATTTCATCTGGCATCCTCCTAAAGGCAGTGAGTACAGCTAGCCCTCCTGTAACAGGACTGTCATTTTAAAGTTGTGATCTTTTTTTTTTAACTCAACAAATCTATTCGACTGTCTTGTCTGGATCTGCAGTCATTGCCAATGGGAGCAGCAGCAAAGAGATCAAAGGATGCATCCTATTAGGGAAATCTGCTGGGGAAGACCTCTTTTAAAGTGCTGGAAAGCAAGGCTGCTACTTTGAGGATTAAGGTATGTCACCCAAGCCGTGGTATTTTCAACCCTCTCCTCTACTTGAGACAGTTAGACATTGGATAAGGAAGCCCGAGGAACAATTGAGGCCTTTGACATATGGTGCTGGGGACAAATATGGAATGTATCATGGACTGTTTAAAGGACAAGCAAATCTGTATTGGAACAGGGACAGCCAATATACGTCTAAGAGGCAAGGACGGAGAGACTTTGAAGATGCTGCACAGCACAGTGGGGTCTCCAGGAGTCAGAATCGACTTGATGGTAACTAGTCTGCTTAGCAACATGAGACTATTGAAGCTGTGCTTAGTCTTTTTCATTTCTTAGCAACTGATTTCTGCATGGTTTGTTGGTCTCCGGGTGGGAATGATGCTGTGACACACTGCCAAGATCTCCCTGGGAATGAAGACATCGCCCTCCAGCTATTGGGAGCATGGCTGGAGAGAGTCTTTGGTAGTCCGTGTGCTTTGGGGAAAGAGACCTCTGCCAAAGAGACCAGCTTCACCCAGAGTCACCTCTTCCTCCCAGGACAGGCTGCTGCATCCCAGGATTGCTCTATTTGGGGCAGAAAAAAGCCTGAGACTTTGCAGCAACCTGGGACCTCAAAGAACAACTATACTAGCTCTAGAGAAAAACTCTAAGGTAGAGGCTGCTGCTGGGCCTGCTTCCCTCCCCTCCCTTCCTCAGAGGTTGAATGTGAAAGCAGTCTCTACCGAACATTGCTCTCGCTCCTCTCTGCCACATTAGGCCAGAACGTGTAAATTAAAAACAGTTGCTGGTTAATGGACCCCGACTCATGTCAACCCCATAGAACTGTGATGCTCCAGACACAGATGACTAGACCTTCCTTTTGGGGATACCTTCCCACCTCTCAGCTGCTGAGCGCATTAGCTATTTCCACCACCCAGAGACTCCAGGCCCAATTTAAAACCCCAAAACCTCACTGTCGTTGACTCGATTCTGACTCACAGTGACTCAAAAGTCAGAGAAGCATAGAACTGTCTCCTGAGTTTGCAAGCCTGTAATTCTACAGGAGTAGACAGCCTCCTGTTTCTCCATAGCCGGTGGCTTTGAACTACTGACCTTGTGGTTAGCAGCTCAGTGAGTAAACACGTTGCCATCATACCTCCCACCCTCAAGTTAGAAGGCTGCATATGCCACAGAGGGAAATTTGGCACATCAATGTAGGCTCACTTCAATGCATGCCCCATGTCTTCGGGATCTTGGCCCTTGGGGGCCCCCGCTGGTTTGGTTTCTCTCCAGTGCTTTCCAACAGTTGGCCTCTGTCTCCCATCCAGCTTTTATAGTTGTTCTCAGCAGGGGAGTGATCTCATATCATCCACTTCATCACAGCTGGAAGCAGATCTGAGCATTTTTAGTGCTCAAAGCCAGAATGAACTACGAGGGGAACTGTCGGTGTGGACTGAAGCCTGTTCAACACGGAAATGGGCACTTAGATGCAGAAACGCAGAGAACCTGAAGGGAAGATGACCTTAGATGAAGCCATATCCAGAGAGTAGAGTCAGATAAGTGTCTTGGATTTTAGGAACCAAAACTCTCAAGGAAAAGAGACTGTAATCAGAGCCAGATAATTAAAATGGAAAGAAATTCCAAAAGCCAACTGATAGAGAAAAGTGAAATTTTGACAACAGTCAATAGATGGCAAAAGATCTCGAAGAATGAAAGTGAAACAAATTTAGCAAACACGATCTACTGATATGTTTCGGGGGAATTCAGAGTATAAGTGGTAAATAAAAACTGTAAGATATAAATAAGTTAGTATGTTCACAGCAACAACAGCAAGATCTAAAAGAGATGTCAATGGGCTTAGGTGAAATATAACAAAGTGAGATTAGACCAGGAGAATGAATGAAGGTAAGGAAAAAAATCTATGACTATTAAGGTTCTTGCCTACATATGCACAGGTCTTGTCCAAATATGCACAAAACTTGTTTAAACCTGCCTCTGCCATTAGTGGATGGCAAGAGAGACTCATTCTCTCCTGAATATAGTTGTCTTAGTCTCCTCAGGAGGCCTTCAGACAAACAAAAACCAGTTCCATCAAAACAATGACTTCCAAGGGGATCTGGTCGCTCAGTCCATTTCAAGATTGATCCTGAAGAACCAATGCTGTCTACAGTAGGATAATATCTATATGCACAAAAGGAAACCCCGCTAATATGGCTATGATTCAAATTTACATACTAACTAGTAAAACTAATAGTGAAGACATTGAAGGATCCCACCAACTTCTTCATGTTGAAATCGATCAAACATGCAGTCAAGATGCACTGATGATGATTGATCTGCAATTGGAATTTGAAAGTCTGAAACAAAGAGGAAGGTGGGATAGTTGAAAAATATGACCTTTGTGATAGAAAGAAATCTGAGATCACATGACAGAGTTGTGAAAACACCCTTTTCTCTATCAATAACAACAACAATACACATGAACTTCTCCAGATGCAATAGAGATTAATCAAATTGACTATACCAATGAGAAGAGACAAAGGAAAAGCTCAATTTCAGCCGCCAAAATTAGGCCAGGAGCTGTCTGGGGAACAGACCACCAATTGCTCATATGTAAGTTCTGTTTGAGGAAAATTAAAACAAGACAGGACAGCCAAATTACAAGCTTTAGGTATACACACCCTTAATTAAAAAAATCATTTTATTGGGGGCTCATATACCTCATCACAATTCTTACATCCATTCATTGTACGCCAAGCACATTTGTATATTTGTTGTCAACATCATTCTCAAAAAATTGCTTTCTATTTAAGCCCCTTGGTATTGGCCCTTCATTTTTCCCCTCCTTCCCCGCTCCCCCTCACTCATGAACCCTTGATAATTTATGTTATTATTTTTTCATATTTACACTCTCCAGTGTCTCCGTTCACTCACTTCCCTGTTTTCTGTAACCCAGGGAGAAGGTTATATGTAGATCCTTATAATCAGTTCCCCCTTTCTACCCCACCTTCCCTCCACCTCCAAGTATAGCCACTCTCACCACTGGTGTGAAAGGGATCGTCCGTTCTGGATTCCCTATGTTTCCTATTTCTATTTGTACCAGTAGACACCTTAATTTTGAGAATATCTCAAGAAGATATTTGATACATTGAACACTAATGACTTCATGAGCTATGGGAGGTTATCATAGATAAAGAAAACAAGGGCTGATTTAAAAGACAAGAAATAAAAAAAAGACCAACCTCTATGTCAGAAGAGGCTCTGAAAATTGCTCTTGGATGCGGCTGAGCCCCAGTGGCGCAGTGGTTGTGCGCGGGACTGCGGCCCACTGGGATGGAGGTTCAATTCCAGCAGCGGCTCCACAGGAGCAAAAGCTGGGCCTCCTACTCCCACCACCAGAAGGCAGTGATGCCCAAAAAACAAAAAAACAAAACAAAAAAAAATTGCTCTTGGATGCAATGGAGCTTAAGCAAATGGGTAAAAAAAAAGTTGAAGCCAAAAAGCTGAATAGAAAACTTCAAAAGGAAGCTTAGAAAGACGAAATGCAATGTTAAAATGAAACGTGCAAATACAGGAAGGGAGTTAGAGAACCGAAAAGGAAGAACATACTCACCACATCTAAGCCAAAAGACCTGAAGAAAAATTCAAGCTGTGAGTTGAAATGGTGAAGGATAGCTTTATGATCACTGATATCACATGCCGGAAGATTTTGCTGACAATCCTTGACAGGGAGCTGCCAGAGATCCAGGCCTGATTCTGAAGAGGATGTGGAACACGAGATGTCATTGCTGATGCCAGATGGATCTTGGCTCAAAGCAGAGAACACCAGAAAGACGTTTATGTGTGTATTATTGACTCTGCCAAGGCCTTGGACTGTGTGGATCATAACACACTCTGGATAACATTGAGAAGAATAAGAACTCCAGAACATTTCCTTGTTCTCTTGCCGAACCTGTACCTAGACCAACAGTCAGTTATTTGAATAGAACAAGGGAATAATGCGTGGTTTAAAATCAGTGCAGGTATGGCTCATGGCTACAACCTCTCACCATACCCATTCAATCTGTATATTGAGCTAATCATCAGAGACGCTGGAGTATATGAAGAAGACTGTGGCATCAGGATTGGATTAAGGTTTAGTAACAACCTGAGATCTGCAGATGACACGACCTTAGAAAATAGGGAAAAACTTGAAGCATTCATTTGCTGATGGAGATCAAGAATCGCAGCCTTCAGCATGGATAACAACTCAGTGTAAAAAGACCCGAATCCTCATATCTGGACCAATAGGTAACATCACGGCAAATGGAGAAATGATAGAAGTTGTCAAGAATTTCAGGATTTTGTCTTGTCTGGATCCTCACCAGTGCTCATGATGCAATGGTCAAGAGATGAAACAACATACAGTATTGGGCAGATCTGCTGCACAAGACTTCTTTAACGTGTTGAGGAGCTTGGTTCTTGCTTTGAAGATTGAGGCTCTTCTTACCCAAGGCTTGGTATTTTCAATTGCCTTCTTTGCCTCATATGCATGTGAGAGTTGGACAATGAACAGGAAGACTGAGAAAGAAGCCATGTGTTTCAATTATGGCGCTATTGAAGAATTGCGATATCTGCACGGAAGCCAGAAGAACAAACAAACGTGTCTTGGAAGAAGTAGAGGCAGAATGCTTCTTGGAAGCTAGGATGCTAAGAGGTTCTCTCATGTACTTTGGATGTGTTATCAGGAGAGACCAGTTCCTGGAAAAGAACAGTTTGCTTTCCTGGCCATTGGAAAAGAGAAAGCCCTTTCAGGAGCTAGATTGACATAGTGACTTCATCAATGGGATAAAGGGTCATAATTGTGAGGATGGTGCTGGGCTAGGTCGGACTTTGGCCTGTTGTATACAGGGTGGCTGAGTCACAACTGATGGGGTGGTATCATACCACAAGTTGGTTTGAAGGACCAAGAAGGCCATCTTATTTTCAAAATTTGATCCAAATACTAAAGTTTGGGAGACTTTCCACAGAATACCAGATTTCTGGCTCTGGTTGACAAATTGTCAGACCTGTAAATTCTGTGTTCCTCTTTGCTGCATGTCACCAATTAATCAGAGCAAGTTTTCTCTTCTTTCCACCAGGCTGTGCTTTCCAGTTTTCTGCAATCTTTCCTGCTCATCCAATAGCCAGTTTTGCTCATTTTCATTCCCCGGTTCCTGTTGGCACTGGAGTTTTTCATTGGTGTTCTAGAAGAAGTCCAAAATTTCCATGAGGCCCTAAGGACATCCTTCCCTTTCTAATGGGTGCTGCCCAGCCCAGAGCCATGATGCCCCATATTGTAGGTCCCCTACTCCAGCGCTGAGGATTATTTTGGATTTATACCTGGTCCAGTTCTTGGGCTGACAGTAACACATGATGAAGTCTGGCATGGAAAATGAGGTCCAGTGTACCAATCAAATTTCCCTCTCAGCTTTTAAAACGAAGTAGCACAGGGTGAACCAGCAATGTTTTGGATGCTTAGGGGAGGACGGAGATGGCACGATGGCCCATGAGCAACTTGAACTTAGGATGCAGTTAAACCAAGGTTTTGTTTTAGAAAGATGGGAGGGGGGTATGTAATCAGAGAGGGCCAGAGATCCCTTAGGCGAGAAACCACATGGGTCAAGTTAGCAGGCAGCTGGGCACCAAAGCGGTTCTGGTTCCTTCAAGGTTTTCAGGCTTAGACCCAGTTCATGTGTTTTCTTACACCAAGCCCCAATTTTTGCAGAAACGTGAGTGTTATCTTTGCACTCAAGACACACTCATGGGGGGCCACCTTTAAGGCCTTTGCTACTTGAGATGCTGTTGATTCTGCAAATGGAGTTTCAGGTTTACCTCAGGATCCGACTTTGTGCCTTCCTTGCACATAGGTAACCAAAGCACATTGTTCATGGACCCTTTTGTTCAGGGGAGAATGTTTGTGTGGCATGATACGTGAATATACATGTAGCACTACATTTCAATAGTCTTCATCCGTATGGCTCAGTGACTTTATGTTCTCCCTCTTGTCCAGTCACCACCATGATCATTTTCAAACCTTTCCCTGACCTTTAAGAAAGGTGCACCAGCAGGGGGAGGGGCAGGGCAGAAGGGGAGGACAGGGGGAACCAATCTCAATGATAGATGCACATCCCTCCCTCCTCCCAGGGGGACAAGCAACAGAAACATGGGTGAAGGGAGACGACATTCAGTGTAGGGTCTGAAAACAATAATTTATAATTTATCAAGGGGCCACAAGGGTGAAAGGGTGGAAGGAGAGGGAAAAAAAGATATGCTGATATCAAGGGCTCAATTAGAAATTAAATGTGTAGAAGGTGATGATGGCATCATAATGACAAATATGCTTGCTACCATTGATGTATGGAATGTTATAAGAGCCCCCAATAAAGCGATTTTAAAAAGGCTATATCTCCCAAGCAAAGAGCCCTCTTTCTCTCCTACCTTCTTGCCAAGTTAATAAACTTGGGTCTCTGTTTACTTGCCTATTCTAGATCATTTCTATAAGTGGGATCATATGACATAATGTTCGTTGATGACTTATTTCACCCTGCACGAGGTTTTTAATGTTATAGTCGTGTCGTGTGCCATCTACCAGGCCTGCATATCTGTCTCTCTATGACTGAAAAATATTCCATTGTAGATAGGGACCACATTTTGTTTAGCCATTATCTGGATGGATACAGTTCATGAACAGCCAGTTTGAAGGCCACCCCCCCCACCCTTGGCTTTAGCATCAAAGGTGTGCATATGCTTTGAGAGGCATAAACATGCAAGCATCTTAAAATCTAATTTTACCACATTATCATATTCCCAACAAGAAAAAAAAATCGTGCATAAACCTGCTTGCTTTCTTACCTACATCTGTCAGCTCTAATCAGACAAACCCCATTTAAGTGATAGAAAACTATTCAGATGTTGTCATCAGACTTGTGAACCTGGAGAATATTTAACTTGTTGATTAAGTACTTAACATTACAAATGAATGCAAAACTGTCTATCAGTTCTGGGGTGATTATTTCAGGGCTGTTGGTGAGCTTTTCCCTCCTGGCTGTGATAATGCATGACCTTTGTGATATTTAAGGCTTTCTGGTTGCATCAGCCAGTTTAGAGGAGTTGATATTCAGGCTCCCAGGAGAAGAGAGAAAAAAAGATGCATACTATAACACATGCTAAAGTCACCGATTACTCTCTCTCTCTCTCTCTCTCTCTCTCTCTCTCTCTCTTTCTCTTAAAGCAACTGTTGTTGAAGAGAGAGAATAAAGAACTGGAGGCAGGAGTCGGCCCAGTGAAGCGAACTGAGAAGTGTAAAGAAAATGTGTTGTTAGGGAAAGCTGCCAATGGTGGTGGCGTCTCCTCAGCACCAGCCGAACAGTCTGAAGCCTGTCTGGGCACAGTCACGTTGATGGGGGGGCCAGGGGGACACCCAGAGACAATCCAGCTGGGGAATGGACTGAACTTTCCACTCTGCGGCCAAGTCTTCTGGCGTCATGGAGATTAAGACTTGACAGATCTCCCTGGAAAATTGTTCAAAGTCCTGCTCTCCTCTGCTTGTGTAGACACCCATTCAGCATTCCCCGCAAAAAAAAATTAGAAACCCACACCTGCTTACTCATTTCAAAAACAATAGCTGCAGAACATTTGTTAAAATGGAGTGAAACAAACAAGTGTTCCCCCTCCCACTTTTTGCGAGGATTTCAAAGACTTGTCGGCACCAAAAAAAAAAAATTTTTTTTTTCTCGCAATTGCTAGTAACAAAGACAAACTAATAACAACAAAAGAGTAGGTTTCATCCCCTTTGTTGTAACTTGTTTTTAATTGATACGCAGTCAACTAGAGTGGCATACATATACGTATGTGTATATATATATATATGAATATAAATAGATCAGGTCTTGACAAATGCATAGCATCATGTGCTCATCACCACCAACCACCAACCACCAAAAGAAGAGTCTGTCATCTTCCCAAATACCCTGGACCTGGTGATTCAATGTGGTGGTCCCTCTAAGATGAAATCTACTGAGCACCAAGCACCACCTCCTCCGCCACCACCATTGGAGGAAGCTTCGTGGAAAAAATACCACTATAGTTCCATTTCGCTTCCCCACTTCTTTTAGAAGCCCTTCATGTCAGTAGGATTATACTGTAGTTGGCTCTTTGACTCCATAATTACTTAATTTTTTTTCTGCGGCCTCACTGCCCTGGTGGGAGTAAGAAGCCCAGCCTTGCTCCCGGAGAGCTGCCGCAGGATTTGAACCACCAACCCTGTGGGCTGCAGTCCCGCACACAACCACTAGGCGACCAGGGCTCCATAATTACTTAATTTACTGACTTTTTTTTTTTTTTGGCCAATGCTTCCTTATATATAATATTCCCTGATCCAATGAACTCAGATGGCAAGAGAAGGTGCCATTCCTTTACCCAGCGACAGCACGGCTGTCATCTCTGCAGAGACTATATCTGGGAGGTGGTTCCAACCATTTGGGAAGATTTACGGCAGCCAATGTGACCCTCAGGAACAATGGGGGGACAAAGGTTAAAGAGCTTAGCAAAGAAGGGCAAGGTTGGAGGTTCAAACACACCAGCAGTGGTCTGGAGAAAGATGCGGCCGAAGGCTTCCTGCAGCCGTGGTTACTCTACGGAGAAGTTCGACTCAGAGTGGGGATGAAAAGGGAGAGAAGAAGAGAAGTTGCTGAATTTGGTTGTTTTCGTTGGTTTGTTTGTGCTTTAGTTTTTGACGACCCTTTGCCAGTCCAGGGTCCCACCCCAGGTTGGGTAATGGACAAGAGTCTGTAGCAGCTATTTCCTTCCTGGGTAGTTGTGATTTGCTGCGCTCTGGCTGGTGGTGAAAATGCAAAGGAAGTCCGTCCTGCACCTCACCTCGGCCCCCTGCATTGTGCTGCACCGACACAGCAGCTGGATCGGCCCCTCCTTTCAGCTGCCCCCCCCTCATCCCAGTCATTGCCTTCGGAACAATGGCATGTGTCAGCTGGAGCCCCCTCACTCAGCCACGTGATTTGTACCAGAACTCCTCTGGCAGGAGGGACAGCTGGCCCAGCTCCCTCCCATTTGGGGACTGAGAGTCTAATAACAAGAGTCTGTTCTACTAGAGGCCGGGTACTGTACTGGATGCGGAAACCCATGTTCCGGGGAAACGAAGGGACTGTCAATTAAATGCTTCCCCACCCCCCCCCCCCCCCCCAGCCTCCAAGTCTCGCTGGTTGGGGACTGGTTGATTCTCAGTGGTTGTTATCAGGTGCTGTCCAGTTGGTTCTGACTCACAGTACCCCACACCCCTCGTGGATCAGAACCGAACACTGCCTGGTCTCACACCAACCTCACAATCATTCCTACGCTTGAGCCCAGGGTGGTCGCCGCTGGCCTCCCCCCCAATCTTGTTGAAGGTCTTCGTCTTTTTCCACTGCCCGGCTACCTTACGGAGCCTATGTCCTCCTCCAGGGACGGGTCTCTCCCGATAGCATGTCCCAAGGATGAGGTGGCATGGCGGTGGTCATGCTCACCCTCGCTTGAAACCACCAGCGAGCGGCTCCTTGGAGAAAAGATGAGGGTCCTCACACTTTTTAAAAAGGGGCCAGTTCACTGTCCCTCAGACCTTTGGAGGGCCGGACTACAGTTGAAAAAAACAAAACATCACTATGAACAAATTCACTGCGAGCCCGGGATGAGTCGGCTGCTAAGCAGGACAGGCAGCGGCAGCAAAAACACCTGGCGGCCGGATAAATGTCCTCGGCGGGCCCATAGCTTGAGGGTGCCTGGATAAAGCGTTCCAGTCTCAGAAGTCCGCAGGGGCAGGTCGTTGCCGGGAGTCAGCATTGACATGATGGCGGTGAGCGTGATTGGCGTTCCCGTTACCAAGCACGATGCCCTTTGCCAGAGACTGCTCCCTCCTGGTGACTGTCCCAGGTACCGAGAGGATGTCTTCTCGCCCTGGCTTCTAAGGAGCCTTCTGCTGACCCTGGAAGCACCAGATGCCAAGAAGCTGATTGCAGCTCATGGGGACCCCAAGTGTGCCTGAGGGTCTGCACTGGCTGACCTTCCAGAAGTCGATCACCAGGCCTTTTTGCCAAGGTGCCTCTGGGTGCACTTGAACCTCCACCACGTTTGGCTGGCAGCTCAAGTCACTTTCAAGAGCCAATCAAAAGAGCAGCCACTGATTCTAGGATCCCTGGTGGTGTCGTGGTGATGAACGGGGCTGTGATCCGCATGGTGGGCTGCTCAAAACTGGGCCATGTAACTCTCAAAAGGCCAGTTACAGTCCCTGGAACCCACTGGGGGAGGCGGGGGGAGCGGGTCGCTACGAGTTAGCACTGACTTGATGGCGGCGAGGTTGGTTTTCCAAAGATTGTACTTGTAGGTTATAAAGAACAGGTTGTGTGTCCAATGTGAAGGCGTGAGACAATAAGGAGAGGGAAATCCCCTGGCCTGAAGACAGCCAGACCTCTAGTCTGTTTCACCTGCTCCCTTTACCTAGCCCTGCTTGGGAGGTTTTGTTGCGGGGGGAGAGGGTGTGTGTGTGTGGAGGGGAGCTGAGAGGTCATCATCATCTCAAACAACATGATGGTGCTTCTGAACCCCCCTGCCACTCTGGGGGAGAAAGATGAGACTGTCTGCTTCGGTGAAGATCTATAGCCTCAGAAACCCTCGGGTGAAGTTCGACTCCACCCTGGAGGATGGGGATGAGTAGGAATAAACTCAAGGGCAGTGGGTTTTGTCTGGGGTTGAAGTGAGAATGGAGACGTGTTGAGTTTCTGGAGTGGGTTCTACCTGAGGTCTTTGCTTCTGCCTGAAAGGATTCCTGGTGGGTAATCCAAGTGAGTTTTTATGTAGGACGGGAGGAACTTCAGGTTTTACCATCTCAAAAGGTTACTCATGGTTTCTGGAGAGCGGGCGGAACCATGCTGGGGTTCACAACTGGGCACGAACAACCACGTGGAAAAGAGCACCCCTATGTGTGGAGTTGGGGGGAATCCCGGGAGACCAGGGCCCAAGAACCTTAGAGGGAAAGAGCATGTGGGCCATGAGACTGTGGGCCCCGAATAGGCCCGGAGCGGGTGCAAATGGGCCCCTGCTGGGAGAGAGACCCTACTCTGCCAGCGACCAGGAGCAGGGTAAGCGAGAGAGGCTTGCGCATAGTCAGGATATTTCAAGCCTCTGGCTGGGGAGCACGGTTGCTGGTATTGGTTGACTGAGTTAGGGCCACCTGTGTGATATCATGAGCCTGGACCCAGCGTGCACTCCGAGGTGTACCTACCACTTGACAGGGGGCTTGTGTGTGCGCATGCTCAGTTTGGGGTCTTCCCACAGTTGTCTAATGATTGCCTGATTTCTTTTCAGCCTCCTCTAAGGGCACTCTTGCAGGCATGGGAAGGACACTCTCCCCACCGCTCCACTCTGCGCTTGTCTCTAAGCGGGCTACGGAACAGAGGAAGAGAACCGTCTTTGGGTGAGTAACCAGATACGATCAAACACTGTTTGGACACTTCAGGTCCCTCTGGTGCAGCGGTTCTCAACCTTCCTAACGCCGCAACCCGTTCATACAGTTCTTCATGTTGTGGTGTCCCCCCGACCCCCATCCATAACATCATTTCCCTTGCTACTTCATAATTAATTTTGCTATTGTTATGAATTGGGCAGCCCCTGTGAAAGGGTCCTTCAACTCCCAGAGGGGTCGCGACCCACAGGTTGAGAAGCACTGTTCTATCAAGCAATGTGGCTGCAAACTGTCTCCATTTCTTGGTCCTTCCCCACACAAAACACCTGGACTTGCCAGCGACATGCCAGAAAAAAAATAACTCTAGAAACGGAACCAGGAGCCAGAGTAAGGAACTTCCTAACGTACGGAGCAAGTCGAGTGTGTGCAGGATGCTGGCATGCAGAATGGGGTGTTTTTCTGCACTTCATTGGGAAAAACTGGGCTTGTTGACCCACGTAAGTGGAGCTGAATGTCTTTGAGCTAAGGCTTACTGGAATGGAACGCCTCTGGGTATGCAATTCAGGGAAATGGATTTGTTGACCTATGGAGCTTGAGCCGAATGCATTCAAGGTGAGGTGTATGGAGGAGTAGTATGCCCTTTGGACATTTATTAGCAGGTCTGAAAGAACTTTGTAGCATGTCCTGAAAAACAACTCAACTCTGAGCGTTTCATACTGGCATTACAAATTGTTAACTTTCCCCATCAACCCTTAAATCATTTTTTTATGAGTTCTGTGTAGCCATTGTGATAGATATTAGAATCCCTAGAGGTAAAAGAGATAAAAATTAATTGAAACATCACATATAAATGTCTTTAAACTAAAAATCTGTCCACACGTAATTGGGATTCTGTCTTCACACAGCCCCCTCCAACACTTGTTGCTTTTGGATTTTTTGAATTGGTCTAACTTTAAGGGTGTTAGATGGTATCTCATTGCTTTAATTTGAATTTCTCTTAGGGCTAATGAACAGGAACATTTTTCATGTTTATTGGCCATTCAGATTTCTGCCCTTGTGAAACTTCTGTTCAGGTGCTTTGCCCACTTCCTCAGGGGGCAATTAGTCCCCCCCCCCACCGGAAGCTAGCAGAGTATTGTAGATTTTAGTAATAAGACCTTTTTCTGATGTATCATTGCTAAAGATGTTTTGCCAGTCAGTGGGTTCTCTTATTATTCTCTTGGTGAATTCTTTCAATGTACACAGGTGTTTTATCTTCAATATATCCCACTTGTCAATTTGTGACTCATCTTTCCTTTGTATTTCTGATAGCCTATATACTCCCTGTGCCAAAGTTTTCAGGTTTGTCCAATTCCCTCATTGATGCCCTAATAGTTTGGGGGTTTACCTTGAGGTCTGTGATCAACCTTGAATTTATTCTTGTGCGTGGTTTGGGATAAGAGTCTTGCTTCATTTTTCTGCAGGTAGATATCCATTTTTCCCAGCACCTCTTTGAAGAGGGCATCTGCTGCCCATTTGATACTTTTGGGCCCTTATCAAAGATCAGTTGTCTGTATGTTGATTATTTTAATTCTGGGTTTTCAAAATTAAAACGTTACTCACCCAAAGCCCCCAGCCTGCATTGGTCTGAGTGTCTGCACACCATACCATACCATGCACACAGGAGCAATTAAGGAAGAAGAAGACAGAGTGGAGCACATCCTGGCCCACCAAGCCCTAAGGATGATATTCCCGCTGAGAGCAACCAAGACAGAGAGAGGCCTGTAGGGTTTACCCCAGTACAAGTCATTACATCCCTCACTGACCTGTAGTGCTACATGGAACAACGCTGGAGACACAGTGCTAGAATTGTACCTAATCGGACCACACCACACTAAGGCAAAACACTAAGGGTGTGCAACAGACCAGCAAGGAGAAAAGAACAACAAAAATCACCAGGAAATATTAAAAATAGACTGTGTGGCGTGAGCATGGCACCCCATCAGACTCAAACAGAAAATACTCCTAAAGGTCCACAAACAGAACTTGAACACTTCACAGGCTTTTCCTTTTTGATGTTGCTGGCTTTTTGTTGCTGTTTTCTTTTCTTTTGTTGCTTTGTTTGCTCTGTCTTGTTTTTTTTGGTGTGTATATTGTTATCTCTGGAGGTCTATCTAGATAAGATAGGTGGGATAAACAATCTGGAGGAGAGAAAAACAGGACCAATGGTTTGGGGGTGAAGAGGCATGGGAAAAAGGGAAGCAGGAGGGAAAGGAAGAGGGTGTTAACAAAACCAGGGACAAGGGAACAACAAGCAATACAAAATCGCTGGTGAGGAGAGTGTAGGCGGCCTCGTAGAACTTGATCAAAGGGAATGTAACAGAGGAATTACTGAAGCTCAAATGAAGGCTGAACATGAGAGTGCGGCAAGAGGAAAGTAAATGGAAATAGAGAAGGAATTAGCAGGCAAAGGGCATATAGAGGTCTAAGCACAGGTATGTATATATGTAAATATATATATATTTCTGTATGATGATGGGGAAATAGATCTATGTATACATATTTATAGGTTTAGTATTAAGGTAGTAGGTGGACATTGGGCTTCCGCTCAATGCAAGAATACTTTGTTCCATTAATCTGGCATTCCATGATGCTCATCTTCCTGACATGATTGCTGAAGGCCAATGCGTGTATAAGGAAAAGTGGTGAAAAAGCTGATGGAGCCAGGCTATCAAAAGATAGCATCTGGGGCCTGGGGTCTTAAAGGCTTGAAGATTAAAAAAATGGCCATCTAGCTGAGAAGCAACAAAGTCCACATGGATGAAGCACACCAGCCTATGTGACCACGAGATGTCAAAGGGATCAAGTATCAGGCATCAAAGATCCAGAACAAAAACTCATATTATTGTGAATGACAAGGATTATAGAGTGAAGACCCAAAGCCTATCTCTGGGCAAATGGACATCCCCTTACAGAAGGGATGCATGGAGGAGAGGAGCCTCTCAGGGTACCGTATAGCACCAATGAAACATACACACATACAGAGTATCATGATCCTAATTCTACCTTACAAATCCGGCTAGACCAGAGGAGGTACACTGGTACAGATCAGAGCTGGAAACAGAGGGAATTCAAGAAAGATGAACACTTTGGGATCAATAATGAACGTAGAGATAGCAGGAGGAGAAGGGAAAGGTGGGGGGAAAACGGGGCACTGACCACAATGATCTGCATATAACCTCCTCCTTGGGGGATGTACAACAGAAAAGTGAGTAAAGAGAGACATCAGACAGTGTAGGACATGAATAATAATAATAATAATAATAATAATAATTTATAAATTACCAAGGGTTTGTGAGGGAGGAAGGGGAAACATGAGAAGCTGTTACCAAGGGCTCAAATAGAAAATGTTTTGACAATGGTCATGGCAGCAAATGTACAAATGTGCTTGACACAATGGATATAGGTATGAATTGTGATTAGAATTATATGAGGCCCCAGTAAAATGATTTTTAGAAATCTATCCACACATAGCAATATGGATCTGTCATAGAAATACAGGGGAAATGTGGAGAAGCAAAGAAAAGGAAACATTAAAGGGGTCCCTGCAGACACCCCCCCCCCACTCCCTGACATGTTTCATGATGGTGCATGTCACTTTAGAAAGAGAGGGTTGCTTTGGGTGGATGCTGGCTCCTGTCCAAAGCAACCCCATGTGTGTCATTGGCTGATCTTTTGCAAGCAGGTGCGTCCAGCTGGATTGGAACCACCAACTTTCCCACCAGCATTTGAGCCCCTTAGCTATTTATGCCCCTGATATATCACTTTGGTATCTTTTCCATGTGTGCATGCACACACACGGTTGCATATGTTAATTTAGAAAAATGGGGTCACACTCCATATAAACTGTTGTGTCAGCTGACTCTTTTACACAATATTTATCATGAACATGTGCCAAGTGATGAAATTTTTGAAGAGCTGTATCTTTTCATGAGGGGTGGCTCAATACTGGGCATGGATGGTGTCCCTATCATGTGACACTCCCAAGAGTTCTGGCCCCTGCATCCAGCCCTTGGGGATACTGGGAATCCAGGGAGCTTGGATTCACTCTGGGAGCCCCACATGGAAGTTATCAGTGTTCCATGATATCATTAAGTGCCACGGGGATTGTGGCTTCTTTATAAAAGTGAGCTGGAATAGCAAATACCTCATGAGCTCACAGGCAGCAGGGCCCCTTTTCTGCGTGTGTGCATTTGCAGTCCAAATAAGGCCTCAGACAGGAGGAGGGAGCAGACTGCCCAGCCTGTGAGTGAGCCTAGAAAATGCTCCCCTGTCACTCTTTTGCCCAGGAAAAGGACATTCCCACTGTCTTCTTGCCTCCATCACACCACAAGCTCGCAACAGACTTCCTGCAGCATGTTGGTGGCAGCCAGGCCTCAGCCTGTGGGTCAAGGGCTTGAGTGAGTCCTGTGTGGCCAGCTCCTTCCGCACTGCTCTGCGGGCAACGCTTTCAGTTCCTGGCTCAGCTCATGCAGTGTTCGTGTCTCGATTCTGACACAGGCAAGGTCTTGAGGTCTTAAAGAACAAGATTTCGATGTCATTTCAACGTGATATCTGTGGAATCCACCACCACCATCCTTTCACTAAAAGCTAGAGATTTCAAAAGCAAGAATGGACTATTCTTGAGATGGGAGGTGTTTGGGGGCCAAAAGAAGGCACGTCTCATCCTGGTGCCATCTCACTTTTGTATAGCAGGCTGCTCAGTGACAAAGGACCCTGTAGGGGAAAGAATGCACTTGGGAACTTCATATACTTGGACCACAGGAAAAGCAGAGGCACAGGTGGGCCTTGCATGGCACAGACTGTGTCTTCTGCCTTTTTTCTCAATTCTACTGCTCTTGAAAGACTATTTTTCTCCATGTGAACATTCTGTGGCTTCTGCTACTAACAACAGGCTGGGACTGACCTGGCTCCCTGTGACTTCTAGGTCCCTGGTGAGTGGAGTAGCAACTCTGTCACCTCCTGGGTGGAAGGTAGGAGAGGTCCATCTAAAAGGCTTCAGCAAGTGTGCTCTCAGAAGACATGGGAGAAGTTCCGGGCAGATGAAAATGAATGAGGCTGAGCCCCGGTGGCACAGTAGTTGTGTGCGGGGCTGCGGCCCACAGGGTTGGCAGTTCAAATCCAGCAACAGCTCTCTAGAAACAAGGCTGGGTATTCTACTCCCACCAGTGCAGTAATGCAAGAAAATAAATGGATAAAGTTGACATTCCCTTTTTGGTTCCTTCAGACCCAAGCTACCCTGCAC
>PVJH01018332.1:26301-45526 GCA_004026705.1 Nesogale talazaci | reverse complement strand
CAGCTTATCTCGCTGAGAGTGTGGAATAAACCCTTAGCAGCCTCTGGTGTTAAAGGGCTTGACTTATCTCAGGGCTGTGGCAGAGTGCCCTGGCGGGGTTTACTGCTTTGTCTTTGGACTCTGTGGTTGCTTAGTGCGGCTGTCAAACACCTCTGGTGATTCTGAGAGCAAGCTGGTGGGTAGTCTGTTTCACTCCTGATGGCCTGGGTCAGTGGCTCTTTTTTTTTTTTTTGCTTTAAGCGTTGCCTCTTAAATCGCAGATGCAAGAAAAAAAGAATTAGCTATAAAGAAGTATGAAAGTGCTACTTGTAAACACAGATAATGCAGCCTTACATGTCACGGAAGGGTGACCTGCTCTCTCCTGTAAATGTGCCTTTGAAAAGATAGCATGCTGTGTCACAAACGGACCTCAAATGGTTTGAAGGAAGGCTTAAAGGTGGATGCTTCATGTTAATGGTGGTGGGATTATTTGGAGACGCGGATAGTGAGAAAAATGACACCACTTAGACAAGGTCAACAATATCTCCAAATTGTACAGGTAGAATTTCGGAACTTGCTATTTCCTTTGGGACGCATAGTCTTATAGAAAACAAATTGTGAAAAGAACGTAATGGGGGAGTGAACAATTCTACACAATTTTCTTTTTTTTTTTTTGTTGGTTTTTTTTTTTGGGGGGGGGGGCATCACTGCTCTCCGGTGGTGGGAGTTGGAGGCCCAGCCCCACTGCTGGAATTGAACCTCCGTCCCAGTGGGCCGCAGTCCTGCGCACAACCACTACGCCACCGGGGCTCAGCCCTCTACACAATCTTCAATGAAGATTTTATCCCCCTCAAGCTTACCATAATAATAATTAGGATGATATCACTAATTTTCTACCTTGGAGGTTTATGGAGAATAACAACTGTTATAATTTTTCTAAATGTGGGCTGATTTTTTTCTCCGTTTTTTTTTTTTTTTAAGTAAAGGGAAATCGCACAATCATTTATTCCCCAGTCATCTTCTAAGACTGCACATAACCTATCAGGTATCAGTTCTTAGGGTGAAAGGATTTCCCCTCATCTAGGGTTTCTCCTGAGGTGCTCTGTGTTACCAAGATGAAGGATCAAAGTCAAAGCTGGTCTTTCACATAAACCATCCACTGTAGTGTTTCCAGAACTTATTAAACCACCGTTCACTATGAGATATCAATAGTTCATGCTTGTTCAATTCTTTTTTTCAGAGCCTTTATTCTGTTCCATTGAACTCTTCTGCAATGGCACCCTGCTGTCTTGTCAAGACCATGGTCAGGCTTGCTCTTCCTTTCTCAGTGAGCAGAGGAGCAGCTGTATCAGCAGGATTGGCCAATAGACAGGGCAGGCCGGCCATCTCTGCACCCTTCTGAGGTCCGTCGGTACTATTCTGTGGAGTCTGTGGAGTCGCACTGTGCTGTCAGGACTGGGCATTTTCTTTATCTCCTCCTCACCTTTCCAGTAAGCACACATGTTCTTATCACTCCCATTGTGTCCCTTAAAGAAAGCCCTAGGCCCTGCACTGGTGAATGTGATGGTGTTGGGATCTGAGGTCTTTCTTTGAAGAGGTTGTCGGTGATGTTCTCAAGTTCATAGTGGAGTTGAGTGGATCCTCGTCCCTCTGTGGACTGTGTTATGTCAATTGATGTTGACATCCCCTGAGATGGGGATCCTGATGATCCCCCAGGCCTAGGGACTCATTCCCTCCAGGTGTTTGGTTCTATGGAGAGAAATCTCCTTACCTTTGTCCCCACAGATAAATAACCCCAAACTCATCACCATTGAGTCCAGTCTGTTTAACTGCCTATACGGATTTGTGGGTACATTCCCACACTCTCTCCCCCAGGGTTCAGCCTCTGCGTCTGTCCGTGCATTTACACGGAGGATCAGGTGCTTAAAAACTGTCACATCTGTTGCCTTTAACCCTTGTTTACCTTCAAGTATCTTCCACTGCCACTGTCTTGTTGCCTATTGCCTTCCCTTCACCCAAAATGCATTCCCTCTCTGTTTGGAAGTTTGGGAACTGTGCTTGGTAGGTTTATTGTGCCAACCTGGCCAATAGGAACATATGGGATACAAGCTTTTATTTTGTAGTTGTCTTCATTACAAATGGATATCTTATGAGAGAGGGGACTATTACAAATGAAATAAGCCCTGGCCTCCTAGTTGGTCCAGCTCCTGCTTGCTTTTGGACCTAACTTGCTGCTACTCTCCTCATTGCTCTGTGTCTCTCCCTCCACCCTGACCCTCTTGCTGGTGCTTAACCCTCCCCAGCAATCTGCAGCCTCAGAGTCTTTGCAATGGCTGCTTTTTTTTTTCTTAAATAGTCTTGCTCCTTGGGCCTGCATGTCTGTCTTCCTCCCTTCTGCTGGGGAGGCATGCACTAGTCTTGACAGTAAAAAGGAAACTTGTTCCTCAGTACTTCCTATCCCCTTTGTCTGGCTTTCTCTTTACCCCACACGCTACGCCGTGCCTGATGTGCCCTTCAGTGTATCTGTGTACATGCTTCTTGTCTCCCCTCAACTGGACAGTAGCCTTCACAAGGTCAGAGAGTTCTTGTCTGCTTCCTGCGGGTCGTGATTGTGAACAGAGCCTAACAACCAGACAGTACACGCAATACATTTCTGTCGAATGAAGGTATGTTATTGAAACCTGACTGTTTCTACCTCAATGATTACATTTAAAAGACAAACAAATCTGGCTTTGAAGACGTTCGACCAGAGGACTCTTGAGAGGTCAGGATGACGAGACTTCATCTTACATTCTTTGGACATGTTGCAGGAGAAACAGCAGAAGGGCAGTGAAGAAGGGGAAGGTCTTTAAGGAGAGGGATTGGCACAGTGCCTGCCGCCTTGGGACAGGCATAAGAACAATTGTGAAGGTGAGGGCGGTCAGGGCTCTTTTCTGGCACCCACAGGCTCACTATGGGATGGGAGGAACTCGAATCCTCACACCAACAGCCCCAATTATTGCAGAAAATCCACCACCTGGGCCTCGAAGAGTGAAGGAACTTAGAAACTATTCAAACCAGACACCTTCAAGAAATTGAGGTGACGAGCGGATGGAGCCCCATGTGTGGGTGCAGAAGAACCACCTGACAAACAGCTAAGCCAGGAGGAGGCGGGGACTCAAATGCTGAGGGATTCGTAGAGGTATGGGACACTTTCCAACGGACAGCCTGGGCTTCTGCTGGTCCTGTATATTGTTAAAACAGCTTTTAGCCTCATAGGGAGATCCAGAGGCAGACAATGGCCATAGAACAGGAGTTTTAGGCCCCCAAATTGTTTCCTAGGTCTGGGTCTTGTGGGCAATGTCTGTATTGAAGAATAAGCCAGAGAGAAGATTCTAGAAGCAGACATAGGGTCAGCAGTGCATGCTGTCTATCCTCCATTTGGATTTGCTACATTGTGCCATACTGGATTCCAACTTGGACTGTTGACGGCAAGGTTGGCTGTTCAATCCTAGCAGCCACGATGAATCTTTCTGCTCCCTCAGATGTAGCCTCTCAGAAACCTTACAGATGGTTGCTGCGGGTTGAATTGGCTGGATGCCAGTGAGTTTGAGTTTGAGTTTGGGATAGCGTGTTACACATTGGGCTAGGAACCACAAAGCCAACAGTTCTGATCCACCCCCCCCAGGAGACAGACGAGGCTGTCTGTTCCTGTAAGGATTTACAGGAGTAGAAAACCCTAAAAAGCAGGTCTACTTTGTCCTTTAGGGTTGCTGTTAATCAGAATCAATTTCATGACCATGGGTTTTCCTAGTGTGTTGCTTGTACAGCTCTCACTTACAAATTGTGGGCAGGACTTACATTCAGCTGTTATATGTAACAAAGTTATTTTGGCTGCTAAAGTATTAAGATACTGCCATATGATTTGGTCCATAATTGTCCTCACCTGCCTCCCAGATTTCTCTCTAGTGTCCACAGAATTTCGAGCTCTGGAGGTAAAGATTGAGGCTGCTTGTCCTGTATTTTAGCACCACAGAATGTATCCATTCCAACGGATGGGAACTCCATCATTGGTCCATCTAATATGTTTATTATCACAACTGTTTTGAGGAGGGGTACCCTAAAGGTCTGAACATTCCTGAAAAAGAAGAAATAATGTAATGCTTCTGAAATGGGGTCCACAGTGGAAGGGATTCGAGGAATCCAGAATTGTTTGCAAACATTCTCACTTAAATTGGCTTCTTGTCAGCCAAGAGAACTCTATCAACTGCATCTGTTCATGGCCTTCTTAGTACTCCGAGGGCACAGGAAAGTATATAAGGATCTTGTCTAGTGGCCCTCAAGCTTATCTGGAACTGTCTCGGACATCTTTGAGAGTCTGAAAGAATTCACTGTTAGATCCTTCAAAATCTGTGCAGTTAGAGGTAAACAACCAAAAGTTGGTCCAGAACTTTGCACAGTGGAGGTCCCAGGGCTTGAATGGCTTGATGTATAATTCATATTTCATCTTCCACATTCTTTCTCTTAAAACGTCTAAACATGTCTTTCACATCCTGAACTCATCAAAGTAAGGACCTTCCGTCCTCTCTTATATCAGTGAGACCCCATATGCTGTTATTGGGTAGTGTCAGGTGAGTTCTAATTCATAGCAGCCCCATGTCCAGCAGAATGAAACACTGCCTGGCCAGCACCACCATCATCATCGCAATGGCTGACTATGTTGTCACTCACTGTTGAAGCCACTGTCTCAGCCCATCTTGCTGAGAGTCTTCCTCTTTTTCGGCTGACCCTCTGCATTCTCAAGCATCGTGTGCTTCTCCAGGGACTGGTCCCCTCCGAATAACATGCCCAATGTACGTGAGACGTGGGTTCACATCCTCCTTTCTAAAGCGCATTCCTGGTGCACTTCTTTCAAGGCAGATTGACTTTTTCTTCTGGAAGTCCAAGTGCATTTTCAACATTCTTCAGCCATATCATGCTTCTCCATTCTGATTCAGTGCTCAACTTTCACATGCATATGAGGCCATCGAAGACACCCTGGCTTGGGTCGGGCGTGACTCAGCCCTCAAAGTGGCATCTCTGCTCTTCAAGATTCCAAGGAGGCTTTTTCTGTGAATTGGCTCAGGGTAATACATCTCTTCCTGTACTGATATTTGCTGCCAAATTAGGCCATAATTCAAGCTGCCAAAATAATGTGCCCAGGGCAAAGTGCTAGAACAAATAGTGGCCAACACAGTCCAGACAGGCGAAGGGATGTAGAGGCCTTTTAATCCTGCAGAGTGAGGTGAGAGTCATTGAAGGCAAGCTCAGGGATACTGATATCAAGAGTCTCAGACCTACAAAAAGAAAGCCTTTGCTTCTTCTTCCAAGCATGAAACCCAGATGTGAGTTTTATAGAGACTTATGAAAGGTTATATTCAAACAAACAACAACAACAAAAGAAAATGTAGCCACTGAGATGTAGGTCTTCCTGTTTTCTCTTTCAATCACCCCCAGGTATCAGCATTTTGCTGGAGAAATTGCCATACAGAATTTTTTTTTACCACCAGACACAGGGGAGTCAGTGCCATCTCAGGCACCTGTTTTCACCCCCAGGAATGTCAAGAGACAGAAATGTGCAGGGCAAGATGACCCTCTCTGCCTCCGAGGCCAGTGCCCCGGGTACAAGCATCAGCACTTACTTACTCAGCTGTCCGGGCACAGGGACACACACATGCCTGCCTGTCGCTCAGGGTTGTGGAGTGTGCGCTGACACCTCTGTGTGTGTGAAGAGAAGCAGGTGCTTGTTCAGCGGCTAGGAAAGGCCTTGGTGGTATGCTGTCAAGAACGACATGCTCAAAGGCATCACCCACAGCCTGGGGGCCGGTCCATGGCCTCCTGTGAGCCTGCATGGGGTATAATCTCTTTTTAGTGTGTCATTGACTTTTTAAAGTGAGAGCAGAAGCTTGGCCTAAAGGGTAACCTTGAATTGAACTCTACAAGCACGCAGAGCCCACAGATGGTTTCGAGGAAGGGTTTCTCTTCAGAAGACAATCCCTTCCACGCTTATTCCAGACGGCATGGTACAATTTGGGGATTGGGGAGGGGACTGAACCAGAACACGATTGCAAGCCCTGGGGATCCTGCACTCCCAAGTCAAGCACAAATGTTGTCCTTCACCTCTGGGGGTCATTGTGGGGCAAACTCTGACAAAAGAGCTTGCGACTATTTAAGTGTGCCCTTGTGGACACAGCTCCAGGGAGCCCAAGTAATGGCATCAGTAGGTGCACAGAACAAGTCTGAGTGAGCCAGTCAGTGCCTCTGCCTCACCGTGGAAATCACACGCAGGGGTTGTCCCCAGAGTCACCCCGACTGCACAACTGCATCAAGACCACCAGCTGCACACAGTAGGGCTAGAAGACAAGATGGAACGGATTCGCCTCCCCTAGGCATGACAATTGTCACTCTTTTCCTTTCTGTCCCAGGATTTTCATCCCCCTCATCATCCTGTTGCCCAAGCTGCCCTGGGAGGCATTTTTTGACCTTCTTGATTTCCCTCTACGGGATCTGACAGATGCTTTGGTCATATGAACAATTCACGGAAGGGGACACCCACTGTGACCTCTATCCTAGGCTCGTGGCAGCGTGGTGGGCAAAGATGTTGTTTTCATTTTCTTTCCTCTTGTCATAAGGGTCAGACTGCCGGGGTTCACATCCTGGCTCTATTATTTTATAGTTTTGTGACCTCTAGCAAGCTCTTTAATCTTGAAGACTCATATATGAAATGAAGATACTCGTGGGGTCTGTGATTTACGTAAAGCACTTAGCACAATGACTGCCTAGAAAGGGAACACTTCATGAATTTTAGTTGCTCTCGTAATGAAGGTCTGGCCACGCTTTCAAAACTCATTGTAGCCGGACGCAAGCTGCAGGGAAACACCCAGTGAGCAGAAAGTTCACACGGTCCTGTTTCTAAACGTGCGCTCTTTTTAAAAATGTGTCTAAGTACATTCATATCTATTAGCTTGGAGCTGTGGGACATCTGGTGCTTCTTCAAAAATGCTTGCGCAAGGATATAAGCGCCACAGATCACGGGTGTGTATTATTTCGATTTCTGCGAACAACTTCATATGCAAGGGTGAGACCAAAATGAATAAAAGCAGAACTCGACCAAAGGAAGTGAGTTGAAAGAAGAAAATAGTTCTATCTCCAAGTTAGTGTCAGAATGTGAACATGTTTACAAAATGCTCATTAAAAGAAGAAGGGATCTCAAGATAGAAACAAAATCTGGTGCACAAGTTTACAGTAGAGAGATAAGCAAGGTTAGGCCCCTATAGGGGGTTTTGTTATCCAATTACAGCAACCTGACTTTTGGGGGGAGAGGAGGAGTAGTAGGGGGAGGGAGAGAGTGCGAAAGAGTTTCCAAACTTGTCAACTCTGATGACAAGAGACATTTACGCTCTGCAAGATAAAGCTGCCACTTACAGCCCAGGAGAGCTAAACCTTCCTGGTTGGCCTGGGGGCTCCAGCGGAGTCATGGGTTCTCCGGCCCTGCGGCTGTGCGCTCTCTTCTGCCTGGCCGTGCACTGGGCTTCTGGCAGCCCCATCATGAGTCTTGAGCAGTCGCCCCTAGAAGAAGACATGCCCCTCTTTGAAGATGTCTTCTCAGAGCAAGATGGTGTCGACTTTGAGGCGCTTCTGCAGAGCATGAAGAACGAATTCCTCAAGACGCTGAACTTGTCTGACATCCCGCTGCAGGATTCCGCCAAGGTAGACCCCCCGGAGTACATGCTGGAACTTTACAACAAATTTGCCACAGATCGGACCTCCATGCCGTCCGCCAACATCATTCGGAGTTTCAAGAATGAAGGTAAGCTCACCTTTTCGCCGATGAAAATGGGCTCAGTTTTTCGATTTTTTTTTTTCCAACAGGCGGCAAGGAACTTAGTCATTCGTGGGAATGGTACAGGCTGGGAGGGTGGGGTGGTGGGGCTGCACCTCTGAGGCAAATGTGGGTCTACACATGCCCTTACGTGGTCATTTCAGAATCCTAAAAGATAGCAAAGAACGTCTTTTCCTCTAAAGCCTTCAGAAGTCTGCCACGTTGACTCTGTGATGGGGGCTTCTTAACAGTTCAAGGGGAGCCCCCATAAGAGTAAGCAGGTCTCTTCTTGCCCTTGCCATTGCTGTGTGTACCAGATAGGCCTTGGTGTCCATTTTGGCTCTTAATTGACCGCAGACAGTGTTGGCTTCCGATGCCAAGGGAATGATGAAAACGGCCCTAAACTAGGACATGGTGATTTGTGCCTCACTCATGCTTAGATGGCTTTCCCATTTTCTTTAAAACCTTATTTAAGGAATATTAGAACAGGGCGAAGAAGCTGATTTTAGAGGTTCTGTTGTAAAAGTGTGCTGTGCTTGACGACTCCTTTGTATGCTTGCACGCTGTGTACCCGTTGGGGGAAATGTATGTGCCCAACCGATAGCCCAGCTGCTCACTTGTGTGTCTTCACGAAAGATAATGCACGAAGCTGTAAGAGTTTGGTGGGAACGACCCTTTCTCCTCCAGATCTTTAAATTCAGTAACGAAATCAAATGGGGTAGAAAATGAATTCTTTATTTAATAAGGTACTCAGTGACCAATTTCCCCACCTCATAGGAAGGAGAGGAGCTGTGGGTCTCACGAAACTAATTCTTTAAAATTTGCCAATTATGCTTGTGCAGTCATTAGGCACAGATGAAAGCGAGCTTAGAATGATGTTGTCCAGATGTTCTTGGGAGCAGGAAAGACAGTGTCACAGCGATACACTCAGGAGTTGGAATTCTGAGAGCTGGCTGAGAAGAATCTGCTTAACTTCCCGGTTTGCTCCTTTACAAATTGGGGATACTGACAGCTCCCTCACAGAGTTGAGTGATTCCATAGAGGTTGTGGGCAAGATTCTGCCATTTGCCATGAAGAACTCAACAAACCCTGGTTCTTCTTAATAACTTGCTTAAGTTATTAAGAATACTTGTCAACTCAGCTTTGCCTCCAATTTCCTATAAATGTGTCAACCTCCAACATTTATAATATCCAGCAACAAATGAATTTACAGGCTCCTTTTCTGAAGGTGGAGCTGAATTGAAAATGCACTGCCTTCTTCTGTGGGGACCATCGCTAATGGTTTCCTGCACAAAGTGCCTGGTACAAGGCACGAGTGGGGAAATTGTGTTTGCACAGTGGGGAAAATAGGACTGCTTCGAGTTCTCAGTTCTCCTCAAAAGCACAATAGGCTGATCCTGGGTAGGATGTGGACTTGGCAGAGCTTGTTATGACTTGAGGTAACAGAGGGCAGGAGAATGAAGTCTCAATTGCCAGACCTGTACAGATCAACAGTGGGGTGCTCAGTTTGGAGAGGCCAGAATCCTCCACAGGGGTCTCCCTGTTGGCTGCTGTGGAGTCTATTCGGACCCACAGGGTCTGCTCAGCACAACATTCTGAGAATACAAAGACCAAATCTTCCAGTCTAGCTAAATCCAGTCACTCCAAGGTGGCCAGGCAGGCCTTTGTTTCCTAGCACTGCATATCTTGACCTCGTGAGTGATTTTCTCTGTTCGCGTGGAGGCTCAACATCTTCCAGTGTAAAATGATCAGAGCGGCCACAGCACCTGACCTTGGAGGAGACATCACAAGGCAGAAAGAAGGCCATGTGTGCACAGCGATGCTGCAAATGAGCTCAACCATCATTCATTCCCGAGCTCTGGTGGTATAGTGGGTTACTTGCTAACCACACGATCAGCAGTTTGAACCCACCCGGTGCTTCATAAGAGAAAGTTGAGACTGTCCATTCCTGTAATATGTACAGCCTCGGAGACTCAAAGGGGCAGTTCTATTCTGTCTGTTGGGAACACTATGAAGGAGAATGACTTGGTGGCAGTGCATTTGGTTTCTCTGGCTTTAGCTATCGTTTATTTCATTTGCATCTGCATAGAACTTTGGTGTGAACGTCTTCTCCAATAAGATAGTATTGGCAAATGACAAACTACTCATTTAAAGTGTATGCTTAGGTAAGTGTTGGCATATGCAAACACCTATTAATCCCACCACCATAATCAATATGGAACACATACATCGCTGCCAGCAATTTTCTTGTGCACCTTTGTAACCCCTTCCTCATGTTGTAGGGAACCTTTATTCTATGTTTCCTTATTCATGGGACAATCAGTTTCTTCCTCATCTTCAGTCTTCCCATGTTCTCTGTTCCAGGAGAGTTTGTTGGCTCTATTCTTACAGGGTGGGGTTAGCTCTCAAGTTACCTTTGCTTATTCAAGAGCTGAATGGTATGTTAAGGACACATGTCATGCTCACCAACCAGGCGATCTGGTGGCCAATATCATCCATTCATCAATATTCTATCAATTAGTTATTTTAAAGTATGGTCGTGGTTCCAGATATTGTTATAAATGAGAGGCATCAAAGGTAGTTTAAGTGGTGATACCTGATGCACGTGGACAGGATAGTTAGGACAGTTCATTCATAAAAAGGCAACTGAAGTACAAAGATGTAAAGGACAGAGGAAATTTATAGAGAGTAAGTGCTCAAGTCACTCAAAGGGGAGTGAACTTCTAGATAAGGATGTGAGGGAGAGGTGGAGGGACAGGAAGGGGTTTGAGCTGGGTCTTGTAATACAAGGGTTAAGTAGAGATGAGGCAAGATGGTTTTCCAGATATCAGAATACATGTATATTCAAAGGGGTGAAATACAGCAAAGCAAAGGAGTGTTTTCTCAAGTATTGGAGCGCTTAGTCTTTTGAGAAGTAGTAGTTTTTAAAAATCCGCTCAATCACTCAACCATCATTTATGGAGCAATTCCTGTGGTCCATGTAGCACAGAGGATGGGTGGGATGTATGGTGGAATTTAGAGGTTAGTACTTAACTGTCACCCATTATAGAATGGGGAGGGGCCTTGGAGATGGTGTAGGGAAGCCCCCTGTCCTCCATTTTCCCTCTAGTGACTAGCCATCAACTGGGACAAGTTTATGAGTTTGAACCCATTGAACAGTAGTGAAAACCATGCTTGTGAGTTTAAATTTGGAAAAAAACAATTTTTTTTTAAAAGGAAAGAGTTTAAATTTGGTTTATTAGCTACTACTGTGTTTCCCCGAAAACAAGACCTATCCATAAAATAAGCCCTATGGGGATTTCTAAGCATTTGCACAAGATAAACCCTACCCTGAAAATAAGACCTCGTGATGGGCGTGGCTACGCAGCATATCCGCACAGCCCATGCTTTTCGTCATGGCCCAGTGATGAAGACAGACAGCCCTTCTCATCTGCCCCATTGTGACCTATCTGCTGACTCTTGATAGTGCTATAAACAAGCCATTCCAAGACCATTTGCCCATGGAAATGAAGGACTACATTGAAAATTGAATGATCAAGAAATCAGCTTGGAAATTTGGAAGCCTAGCCTGAAAGAGTTCATGGTTTGGGCAAAGAACTCATGGGACGAAACCACTGACAGTGTTGTTATTAATGCACTCTGAGCAGGTTACGTGGATAAGAGCTGCTCATTTAATAAGAGCACTATTGCTCAAACTGAGAGATTGTGACCAATGGTTCTGAAGGAAATAAAGTCGCAAGAAATTCAGGATGGAGAATGATGATGATGCTCCAGAAGAAGATGACTTATCTATATTTGAATAAATGTAGATTGTTGTTCCGTGCTTAAAAATATATATCACATCCCATGAAAATAAGCCCTAGGGTGTCTTCTTGAGGAAAAATAAATATAAAATTGTTTTATTTTCTGGGGAAACAGCTGGGGGAAAGGTAACTCAGAATGGTACTCCAAGAAAGCTCTCATCATAAAGTTTGATCTCTTCTATCATTGTAGATTATAAAGAATATAATTATCACACCAAACCCTTCATCTCATGAATTTTGCTGCTGAGGGACAGTGTGAAAGAGGCAGTACGCACAAACATAACCAGACCAAGTTAGAGAAGCCTATGGAAGCGTCTCGCCTGACACAGGAACCCGAGAGAAGCAGATCACGAGCTGGGTTGTAGTCATATTGCTGTGGGAGCACTGCCAGAGATGAGAGAGAACACCTCAGTCGGGGGTCCTTAGCATCAGTGGTGACATAGTGGTTATGCGTTGGGCTGCTAACTACAAGTTCAGCAGTTCAAAGCCACCAGGCACTCCCCTGGAGAAAGACTACACAGGGTTTTCGAGCCCCACAACGAGTTAGAGTCTACAGGGGCAGTTCTACCCTGTCCTACAGGATTGCGGCAATTCAGAAAGGACTCATCGGAAGTGAGAGAGAGAGAGCATCACTGGCTTCAGGGATCCCTTTGATCATCTGGCAACAAATGTCCGTAGGACTCCCTATGGCCATGTCGTACCTGCAGCCAGTGCACAGGGCTTTAGGCTCATGGGAAAATCTTCAGATAGGAAGTCAGCATCTGCAGGTGCCTTTATCCGGTGGTTGGGTGCCATCAAATTGGTGCCTGTGTCCAATAGAATGAAACCTTGCCCAGTCTTGTGCCATCTGCGCCACCGTTCCGATTAGGCCCATTGTTACAGCCACAGTGTAGGTCCGTCTCCTCAAGGTCCTTCCTCCTCTTTCTAGGCCCTGTGACTTTACGAAGCATGGTGCCCCTCAGAACTCTTGAGAAAAGTAGTTTAGTGACCATTATTGAAATGTTTTATATGTACTGAGCTCTCTGTCAGCTGCCAGAAGTATACTCTCGTGGCAATGAACCTATCTCTGAACCTTTTCTCCCAAACCACCTTATCGAGGTCACACACCCCAATACTAAGTATCAATGGGTGACCCCACTGGTTTCTGGCTGCCTTGTTAACCTGCTGTGATTCCCTCTTCTTCCTTCAGCAAACTTTTCTCTCAAAGGCCAGACAGCCAATATTTTAGGCTTTGAGGATCATCTATTCTCTCTTGCAACTCTTCCATTATAGCCCAAAAGCAGATCTAGATAATGCAGAAAGGAAGGCGTGGGGCTGGGTTCTGATCAGACTTGATTTCCCAAACCAGGGCGTGAGCCAGATTTGGCCACTGGCGAGAGTGTGTCAACTCCTGGACAGTTGTTGCTGCTGCTCTTGCTAAGTTCCCTCAAGCCGATTTCAACTCAGAGCAGCCCTCTGTGTCAGAGGTGTCCCGCAGTGTTTCCTGAATGACTTCAGGTCTTTCTCCTGGAGAGCTGCTGGCTCACTTCAAACTGACAAAGTTTGGGTGAGGCACCGAGTGTAGGTTTGAATGGAGGCTTCCAGGGAGATCAGTGCCAAGCGAACCAGGTGGTGAGCGCTGTACCTCCCAAATACAAGTATGGAAAGCTGAGAGGTTCTCATCACTGAAAAATGTCCAGAAAAGATTCATCATCACATTTCTCATCACTGGTTAGACAACAAGGGACATGTCCGTTTAAACCACCCCCCCCAACACCCCCCAATCTCCGCATGCTGATGGAGCAGGAGGGGTGGGTTTCCTCTGACTCATTAGGCTGGCATTTTTTTACTTTCCTCTTGGCAGCCTCATTCAGTTGAGCCTTCCACCCTTGACCTCTCAGGGTGTTCCCTATCCGAGAATGCAAACATTGCGTCCGGGTTCCATTCATCTTCCTCCATCCCTCAGGATGAAATTTCCTACGTGGGAAGGCCCTTTCCTTACAGAAGCGAGCAGCTGTTTTTCTCCCAAACCTATTGAAAATCTAATTTTTGTCTCTCTCTTTCTCTCTTTCTCTTTTTGGTCAGATCTATTTTCCCAGCCGGTCAGTTTTAATGGGCTCCGGAAATACCCTCTCCTCTTCAACGTGTCCATCCCTCACCACGAAGAGGTCATCATGGCTGAACTCCGCCTCTACACCCTGGTGCAAAGAGACCAAATGCTCTACGAAGGAGTGGACCGGAAAATCACCATCTTTGAAGTCCTAGGGGATAGCGAGGACAGGGCACGGGAGAGCGACATGCTGGTGTTGGTGTCAGGGGAGATCTATGGGACCAACAGCGAGTGGGAGACTTTTGACGTCACGGAGGCCGCCCGGCGTTGGCAAAAGTCCTCTGGGCCCTCCACGCACCAGCTAGAAGTGCACATTGAGAGCAGACAGCAGGAAGTGGAGGACCTGGACAGGGGGCAGCTGGAAATAGACACCAGCGCCCAGAATAAGCATGTGCCTTTGCTTGTGGTGTTTTCTGATGACCAAAGCAGCGGCAAGGAGAGGAAGGAGGAACTGAATGAAATGATCACTCATGAGCAGCTTCTGGACCTGGACAACCTGGGCCTGGATGGCTTCTCCAGCGGTCCCGGGGAAGAAGCTTTGCTGCAGCTGCGGTCCAACATCATCTACGACTCCACCGCCCGGATCCGAAGGAATGCCAAGGGAAACTACTGCAAACGGACCCCGCTCTACATTGACTTCAAGGAGATCGGGTGGGATTCCTGGATCATCGCTCCACCCGGATATGAAGCCTACGAGTGCCGCGGGGTCTGTAACTACCCCCTGGCTGAGCACCTCACCCCCACGAAGCATGCGATTATTCAGGCCTTGGTCCACCTGAAGAACTCCCAGAAGGCCTCCAAAGCCTGCTGTGTGCCCACGAAGCTGGAGCCCATCTCCATCCTCTATTTAGACAAGGGCGTCGTCACCTACAAGTTCAAATATGAAGGCATGGCCGTTGCTGAATGTGGCTGTAGATAGGGGAGGAGTCCTCTGGCTTATTTAACAACTGTAAATGTGTACATTGTGTTCTTATTTAATGAGATTATTTAATGAGGGTGTACAGATAATATCGGCTTCCTGCCTCAGGGGAACGGGCAGGTCGATATGCTGTAGGAAACGCGTATGTTGTTATAAACTCTGGTCCCTTCTGATCTGTTTTCTTTTGGACTTGCTGTTTTCTGACAAGGCTGTCTCTCACAGCCGTGGCAGGCCTGCACTCCTCCCTTAGCTTTCACATAGCAACAACGCCGACATGGAAATACAGAATCGAGAGACACACCACCTAGGTGTATGAGTGCATATGCAAAGGTATAAATATCTTCAGGCTCCCTATAGGCCAATTGGATTCATGGTACGTGACTCATTCAAATGTATGTGCCGTGTATGAAGAGCGAGTGGTCTGAACTCAATCACCCCTTCTCTAGGTGGGATTCGTGTCAAGACGGGTCATACCAGGCAGTGAACAGACGAGGAACCCTGGCGGGCCCGTGGTTAGCCTCTAGGTTGCTAAATACAAGGTCAGTTGTTTGAACCCACGCACTGCTCCACAAGGAAAACGAAGTGGCACCCTGTGAGTCGGCGTCAGCGTGATGACACACCACAGCCCATTAGCTGTGCCGATCAGAGTCCCTGGGTGGTGTCGGGGGTGAAGGTGGTTTATGGCTCCAACTCAGCCGGAGGTGCCTTGGAAGAAAGGCCTGGCAAGCTGACTTAGAAAAAGGCCACCAAGAAGTCCTGTGGACAATAGTGCCGCTTATCCACAGGGGATCACCGTGGGCTGGAATAAATTCGGGTGGACTGGGCAGTTAAAAAAAAAATTCTAAAAAAAAAATTTTTTTTCTTTCTGGAGTGTTCCATATCGTCAACATGGCTATGTATGAGGGTAGCTTTTGCCCGTTGAACTTCTGCCATTGTCCAGAGCAGCAGGGCCAGACGAAGGATGCTGCATGTTTGAGGGGAGGCACTCTTGGATAGAAGGACCACCTTCCATGAGCCAGGCCGAGGGGGCCTGCGGATGCCAACAGCCAGGAAAACAGGACGTCAGGATGCAACCCGTTTCTGCAATGACAGAAAAGCAAGGTCATGATGCCAGTGACCTTTTTGGCGAGGAGGGTGGAGGAAGTAAGAGGTGCAGGGGAGAAGGGCCACAGGCTATAGATGTGCTTGCAATGTCAGATGCAGTTCTAAGGGAAGAATTCCATCTCTGGGACACAAAGGGTAATGAGTCAAGGTCAAGAGGAGGGAGTTCAGAAGGGATTTGTTGGCTGGATGGTTTTCCTCTTAGCTTTTTTTCCTTTTTTCCACGTCCGGGTCTTTTCTCTCTTGCCTCTGCACCCTGGGTTCTTGCCCTGCCTTTGTTCTCCTTCCCTCTTTCTTCTTAGTCCTAGCGCCTCCTGTCTTTCCCATGTTCCCGTGCCCCTCTCTTCCTTGGCTGCCATCACCCTGGCTGCAGGCTTAGAGGAGACACGTGACAGAAGCAGCTGTCAACTCAGAATGCTTCGGTGTTCTCCGGTCCCCCTTGATATTATTGATTCAGTTTTGATATTACCCTTTATGAAATACTTTCCCCAGGAAGAACACAAGTAAAAGGGAAGTAAGTAACTGAAGTGAATAAATAAATCGGCCCACGAGGGAAGGCCTTGATAGCAAAGTCTGAATTTGGGCAGCAGGCTTGCTCCCCACTATCAACTCTGTAATCCCCCCTTTCCTTTTGGGTCTGGGACGTTACGTGTTCCTGACAGCAATGGGTTTACGGCATGCCCAGCAGGCGGGACTGGGAGATACCTTAAGATCCTGAGTCCAGTCCCAGCTCTGTGCTAACAGGGTCAGGGGTTCTGTGTCAGAGGAACCGGGACTGAGGACTTCCCAAACCACATGACATCTCTGGACAGGCCACGTGGGCGGCTCACCCTAGTGAATTCTAGTACAACGTCCGCCATCCACTCCTGATTAATGCTCCCTTCGCAAGCCTTGGACTTTTTGCTGTTCTTTAACCTGGAAAGCTATCGGCCCCCCTTCTACAAACCCCTTACAGTTACAAAATTACACTGAGTTATATAATGAAGGCAAGACACGTCATTTCCAAGGACATTTTGCCTAACTTTAATTTCAGCTCTGTATAACTCCATTACCCACTGCTGTCCAGAGGGGAGGTGGTCCTGGGAGTAATGCTTTCCCATGGAAGCATGGCATTTCAACCTCTAGTGAATCTGTAGGCAGCAGCAATTTGAAATGGCCAGGGAACTCAGAATCATTCATGTGTGTAATAACTTTCATATAAAATAATCTGTGTGTGTGTGTGTGTATGCAGCTGACTTTGGAGAGCCGAGTTTAGTGCTCTCAAAGGAACGTGGTGCATCTTCTATACTCTAAGGTACACAATCCATACTCAACGGTACATCTTAGCCTTGCAACAGACAGACAGCAAGACCCTGGCTGAACAGGATGGCTCTGGCTAGAGTCTCTTCAAGCAGACTTTTCTTTGTGTCCAAAATCTAAGCCCAGGGTGTGCTGGCAAACGTTTCCCTGAGCTGAGATGGGGTGGGGTTGATCTGTATGTTGCCATAGTGTGAAGACGCCCACCTGACATCAAAAATGCACGGCTTATCTCAAGCACTAAAGAGATGCTGACTGGCTTGCAAAATCCAGAAAACGCAATGAAGGGCTCTCAAGGGCCCGTGTGCATTGGCACGCCACTGGCGTGAGGGCACTGATAGTGGAAGGCATGCCCAGTGCCAACTTCTGCTGCCTCCTCCGCCCTCCTGGGGCCTCCCGGCTGGCGCTGGCTGGGAGCATGGCAGATCAGAAGCCTTTTCTTTTCTTTTTTTGAAGTTAGTCAACAATTTAATTTTATTGCCTCTAAACCAAACCATAGCAGATAACCAATTTCAGATTTCTCACATTCAGGAGCCTTTTCAACAGTCATGAAAACCTAAGTTTCAGCTGTCGCCAGCAGACGTTTCTCCGTTTTCCAAAGTCTCCATGGAAACCTGTATTTCTAGTTGGTTTGCTGCCCCCTCGCCCCCCTACAGGATGGAAAGAGAATGTACAATCTCTTAGTATGGGTTCATCAAATATTGCTAATTTCACATATCATTATTTTTTGGCTTTCTTCTCCTTAAGACATAAACCAGAGCAAGAAGATTCTCTTTCCCCTTTCAAATTTGCTTCCTACTAGCCCCTCCCAGGACCTCTGCAACTGCTCCACCCCACTCTGGTTAATAGGACACCGTGACATTGTTGGAGCTGAGCAATGTCGGATTCTTCTCTGGACCCAGACCTTTACTGGGGCCCCCTACTGACTTTTCTGGCAGAATTCTCATCACTGGAATCCATAAAATTAAGCAATCCTTGGGTGGGGGTGGGGGTGGGGGCTGGGGGAAGAGTAAGAGCAGAGACTTTGGCGGATAACAACCCAAATATCCATGTAGAAGTTCCTGGGCTTCCTCCTATTTATTGATTACTATATTTATTTTTTGTAATATAGTGTAGAATACCAAAATATTTTATTTTTGTGTTTGTAATTCTCCCTGGGATAAAATATCCCTCTCTGCTTTTTCCGGTTATAGCCTGCTTCACAATTATGGTCCATTTCCGATAGATGGCCTGTGTGTCTCCATTTCTCTTTGTGCCTGGATATTTCCTGCTCTTTTAAGGAGCCTTGCCAAGAAAGCCTGCCATCACTCTTGTATATGTGTGTCTTGGAAGCACGCTGTGAGCCCCGTTGGGATCATGACTGATTTGTACAGTGTTAACTGAAATGTAGACATTCTGGGAAACAGTTCACCAATAAATGATCTTGTCGTGGCAGACCCGGACTGGTGTATTTTTGCAGGCCTCAAACATTCAGACAGGGCTGACCCATGGAAGGAAACGAGGTTGGAATATGCTTGCTGCGCAGGGAACTGGTTCAATATTCAACCAGGTCTTTTGGGGTAAGCATTGGACTGCTCACAGAGAGATCCCTAATTCAAACCCGCCGGTGCCTTCTCAGGAGAAAGTGGAGACTGCCTGCTCCAGGCAAGGTTTACAACCTCGGAAACACAGTGTCGCATCTCTAGGAGTCGCGGGACTCCCTCGCAGTGGGTTTGGTTCACTTAGTTTGGGTTCTCTGCCTCCAAAGTGAGGGCCTTCCCTCCGGGCTGGGCCTACCCGCACCTTCACTTTCAGAGACCCAAGGGGGCCCATGCGCTTCGATGTACCCGTTGCTTTTCAAATGGTCGGCATTTAAATTTGTTTGTGGTGGCCGAAAGAGTGGACCTTGAAGTGTCTCGATTCGTCCTCTTTGTATACTAATTGGGGCCTGGGGAATTTGTGGGAAACCCTTTTCCCCTCAGACATGTTAGTGTTGGTCTCCTTTTGAATCTGTACTCCTTAAGAAAAAGGTTTTCCTATGGAGAGATTTCACATATGACTTCTTGCTATTTTAGTCCACACGCCCAAATGCTCAATAATGCTATGGTGGTGGTGGTGGTGGTGGTGGTAGAGGGATGGTGGAGGTGGTGGTGGTGGTGAAGGAGGTAGAGGTGATGATGATGGTGGTGGTGGAGGTGGAGGTGATGGTGGAAGTGGTG
>PVJH01018332.1:0-26201 GCA_004026705.1 Nesogale talazaci | reverse complement strand
TGATTGCTGCAGGACTAAGATGCTTAAATGCCTACCTGTGGAACTTTCACAAAGAGCAAAAGTCAGCAAATACAGTAGCCCAAGCATGCTCCTAATCTGTGTGTGAATTCATGGAGTGATCTCTAGTCTAACATGAACAGGGAAATAAATACTCTGTATGCAGACAGTAAATGGAAGGGTCACCCAGTTAGATAAATAGAACAACCATTCAGCCTACTTAGAGGTTCATTTTCCCTTGAGTTGAAATCCGAGTTGGGCACCCCAACCCAATCTTACCCTACCTTGCTACCCTTCATTTTGACATTTCTTCTTCATAAGTGATCCAGAGGGGATGTAATTTCCTGATGGTTATTTTGCTACATTGGGAAGGTATAGCCTAAAGGAGTAAGTTGTCCCCAGCTTCTAGTGGTGTCACCAGTGGGTCCTGGATTGTGGGATCCTGTTGTGGATCATCAGGAGCATGTATGATGATACCAGTTTGCACCACTTTGTGCAAACCCCCCAAGCTCTGGGGAACATGAAACGGACTCTTCTTGGTCCATCCCCGATCAATGTTTGTGCTTCAAATTCAGAACAAGAAAAACTCAAGAGCAATTACTTGGAGGTAAAGTATCCAGGCTGAATTTCACAAGCATTTGATTATGGAATCTCATAGAATCTCAGACGTAGGAAAGACCTTTACAAAATGACCTTGTATGCCCTACTCCCTTCGAAGGCTTTCAACATCTCTGCAAGTACTGGGTGTGTGACAGGCACCTGGGATCCTTGCTAGAGGGCTCTGTCTCCATCTTCTTTTGTCTTGCAAGTCCTGGTGGTGAGATAAAGGTCAGCACCATTGTGGGGACTGCCTCCTTGTTTGGAGCCCAGTTCTCCCTGGAGTCCCTCCTGACTTCATGACTCTTGGGGCTCGAGTCCCCAACCTTCCTGGCTGCCCTTCCTGCATGGAGGCCATTCTCCCTTCCTCTCCTGGTCTTCCACAATGATGTGTGTCTGAGGACATGGCCAGACACGCTGGGTTCTTGAACCAAATAGAAAAAGAACACTTGTACCTGGGCTAGACCCGCCACTAGTTCTGGAGAGTCGTTGATTCTCATGGAAGAACATTGGATTTGAAGAGTGCAGCGAGAACCCCGAGTGACCTAGACTTTATTCCATGAGACAGACAGCTTGCACCAATTTGGGAAGGGATGCTCTCGTGTCCCAGTGGCAGACTGCCTCTGCCAGTCTGAAAGCCCAGCCCTTGCTGCTGGATGAGGATGGATAAAGGGAGACACCACGAAGTCCAGTCATAGAGCAAACAGTTGAAAACCCAAGATGGGGCTTACACGAAGGTAGTTTGCAGAAAGGCCCCAAAGCCATTTGTCTGACTTGACTTGGAGCGCCTCCGACCCAAACCCATGCTCTCCCCTTATCTCATCTGTGTGTGTCCCTGGTCACTCCACAGGCAGGTTTTGATCAGGTGATCATCGCAGGGTATTTTGGCGATACTTGTCACCACTCGGACACAGGGCCCTGGCCCCCTCGTTCTGGGTTATTCCAATGTCTACTGCTTCAGCCTGAGATCAGGCTGGGCAAACGCAGCCCACTGGTTACTCTGGGGAGAAGAAGGTCATCCCCCATGTGAGATTGAAGGGCTAGTTTCCAAGCTCAGGATACATATTGGAAAACCCACTGCCAGTTCGGCTACTATTCCTAGTGTGAATTGATGGTTGAGGTGCTGCCGCATGTGACTCCAGCCCCCTTTGGAGAAGCGACTGTCCATAAGGGGCCTATTTGGAGAAGGTGAGAGTGTGTCAACGTGGGTGGTTATAAACGGATTATGTGATTATCTCCGACTCACTCAGTGCAACTGTCAGTTTACAAGAGACAGCTCCTGCCCTCTCTTCGCTCTCCTCAGCCCATTCACAGATATCCAGACAGCTCACTTCCTTCCAAGAAAAAACAAAACAAAACAAAACAAAAAACAGCAGGACCACAGGGGATGACCAAAACATTTTTACCCTTAAATGTGTCCTTGGAAATCATAAAAAAACATTCAGGTGACTCAGTTTAACTGAAGACTCATTGGTACCTGGCAGAAAGCCCCGGGTATCATTATTGGGTGCCTGAGATTATTCAGCTTGAGGTCAGGCTGGGCAGACACAGCCCACTGGTTACTCTGGGGAAAAGGTCATCCACCATGTGAGATTGAAGGGATAGTTTCCACACTGCCTTGGAAATTTGGGATGCTGACGCTTGGTGACCCTCTGGGACAGAAGGACTGCCCCTGGGGGGTCTCTGAGGCTGGCATCCTTATGGAAGTAGGCAGCCATCTCTGTCTCATGCAGAAGAGCATCCGCCCTCAGGCCACCCCCAGTGATGAGTCGCTGGGCATGAAACCGCTACAGGGCTTCATTCTCAAAGCAGAATTCATCCGGGAAATTGCACACCCGGGACACTGGCCCATCTTCCGGCCACCCCACAGGGAGCTCGATCAGCTTTCTTGCTGCTGCGGTGGTGGTGGTTGTTACGTGCCCTCCTGTCTGTGCCAACCCATCGCCAACGTATGGAGAAGCGAAGGAAATGCTTTCCGCTCCTCTGCCATCCTCACCCTTGTGCTCATGTTTGAGCTCATTGCTGCAGGCACTGGGTCAATCCAGCTGGCGGCGTGCCTTCTATTTTTCGCTGCCCTTCTACTTTACCAAGCATGGTGATATATACCATATATACCATCGGACCTGTAAATCATGTTATTGGGGGCTCACACAGCTCTTAGCACAATCCATCCATTCATCCATTGTGTCAGGCACATGTGTACATTAGGCTGCCAGCATCATTTCCAAAACATTTGCTCTCTGCTTGAGCCCTTGATATCAGCTCATGTACCCCCTTCCCCATCCTCCCTCCCTCATGAACCCTTGATAATGTATACAATTTTTTCATGTCTTACGTCGAGCACTGTCTCCCTTCGCCCACTTTTCTGTTGTCCAGAAAATGGCAATCTGATACTCATGAAAAACATCCATGGAAGACCAAGAAGGAACGAATGAGGAACTGCTCAGGATGTGAAGAAGCATGACGACAAAATGCAACATGTGATCCTGGATTAGATTTGAGACCTCAGACTTTCCCTTCTCATCAAAAAAAGGAGAAAGTTAGACTAAAGCCATTATCACCAATGTTAAGAGTCTCCAGGAACTACAAATGACTGTCATGCTTGCTGCTAATCTAAAGCTCAGTGCTTCAAGTCTACCCAGAGGTGCCTGGGAAGAAGGAGGTGGCAAATCTGCATCTGAGGGTGGCAATTACAAAATCACTTGTCAATTGAGCAAATGGGCAGAGTCTAACCTATCAATCAGGTCATAACTAATAAGGTCTTTGTGTGGGCATGAACTTCTACTGAGGATTCCGAGAACTCTTGTCTTCCTCCCGGGAAGCTGGATATATTCTCTACCTGTGATACATAGCGCCAGATGGAGCAATGCTCATGGAACCAGAGCCCTGGAGCTGGAGAAGCCACGTGGAGACCCACACCAGCGCTGAGATGCTTCCACTGCCACTGGATCCATAGTATTTTCTACCCACTGGCTTTCAAGCATTTGGTATCATTGCATACATTTTGTAAGTCTGAAGAGGAATTTATAGACTGCTATCAGACACATGGACTTATAACTTGATCTGGACTGAACTTGGATTTTTAATTTTAATATGTAATTACTCTTTGATATAAAGTTCTTTCTTATACACATATGGTGTCTATGAATTTGTTTCTCTAGTCCACCCAGTCTAACACACTGAGGAATCAGCTATCAAAAAGAGCACAGTTCTGCAGTGACACAATGCAACCCAGGAGGACGTGGAGGTGTGGGTCAAGGTCAACTGCTTCATGAGCTGGTAGAGTGTCCAGTTTTAGTAATGGCACAAGGTCAAGTAACATGTTGCTTAAAAAAAAAAACATCAGTAGCCTGCCTGGTTGTTGGTGTCTTCTTGAGTCAGTGTAGGAAGGGTGTAGGAGTCATTGGACCAGCTGCCTCATGTGGCAGCAATGAAAGTGAGACCTTCAGAAAGGAGGCAAGCTTCAGGGACTGATTGCAGCTGAGGGCAAATAACTCGGCCCCATGGCAAACCTGGTGTCAGTAACAGGGCGGTAGCATCGTTTCCTGAAATAACCAGAAAGAAGCATGCTGTTCAGGCAAGAAACCATCTGTTGCCAGTGTTTAGAAAACAGATTTCCAATCCCTGGTAATTTAAACTTCCTTATACCCCAGTTCAGTGTGTGATAAGCAGAGTGCTAACAGGATGGGAACCAAGTTACTATATTAAGAAACCCAGCCAGAACAAATACCAGCCCCCCTGCAGCTATTTTGTTTATACTCCAGGCCACTCGTCTTAATTAACCTCACATTTATTTGAGGCCAGCTCCTCTTACATGTTTTGCTGCAATAGTCACTTGTTTTCTTCTTTTTATTCAGGTTTTTTTTTTTCAGTTCCTGCAAAAGCAAAATTGCAGAATATCCCTGAGTCTAATATAAACAGTGGACTCTATCTATCTTCTATCTCTCTATCCTAGGTATGTATATATGGTATGTAATATATGTGTATATATATATATATATATATATATATAATTTTAGTTCTCATGGGCCAGGTCCACCCACTTTGTGTAAGTTGGGGTTGGGTATCAGGATATCAAAAGAAATACAGAATGCTCAATTACATTTGAATCTCAGATAAAGAGTGCACCCTTTTATTAGTGTGAGTTTGACCTGAATATTCCATGAGACATACTTATCCTCCTCTCCGCCCCCCGCCCCCAAATCATTGTTTACTTAAACTTCCAATTTAACTGGGTCTCTCATACTTGCTCTTGCAAAAATGGGCAGCCCTAATCAGGAATTGCCCAGAAAGGTTCATTGAGCAGAAGAGAAATGAACTAATTCTTCCTTCCCTTCTTAGACAGGTTGTCTGAGGACCTCGTTGCTGGCAGGGTTTTTTTGTGGAAAGACAGCTTCTTGGAGGTTTCAGGAAGAGATGTGCTCAGCCGTGATAATTGCACAGCGCCCTGAAAACAGGATGCACGCAATCCATCACGATCCCTATTCTATGTGCAAGGCACTGAGTCACAAAGGAACTAGCCACACATCAAAAGCATTCACCCCAAACCCCCTCTCCTGTAGAAAGTGGAACTGGGCTTTGAAGCCAGGAAACTCACTTTGAACCATTAATCCCTTACCCACAATGCCATGCTCCTCTCTGAAAATGATAAAGGTACTGAATTTCCATGCCCATGTTCTTATTAAATCTGTCTGCCCCCACACTGGAATCTGCTAGGGCAGAGTGAAGAGGGGCATTCCCAGTTGAGACTCCCCCTCCCCCAGGGCTCCACTTGTTGGCTTTCCTGAAGTCGCCTTCACTGCTCCATCCTGAAGGATATGCCCCATGCAAGGGAGCAGCAGCAGGGGGTCAACGGCCCATTCTTCTGGCCTTCTCAACATCCCTTTAGGTTCAGGGGTCACTGGGCAGTCTGCCTAGAAATGATCTTGAATGGTGAAAAGGACAGATGTCACACACACACACACGTGCACAGACAGGTGGGATATCTGTTTGCCTCTGAGCCCTGCCACTCAACAGCAGGACTGTGGCACAGAGCCAGGCCATACTGTGTTCAGTCCCACAGGACAGGAGTTGGCACTGACTTAAAGACAACTGATGAAATCTGCAGCAACAACTTATCCTTCAGCCTAAATGTCACCAGCTGGGCGAGGCTGGGTTGTTAACGAGAGGAGCAAATCCAGTGGCACTCACCTATTATATATTATCGAGAAATATGTATACACAGAGAGAATGGCCCAGCTCAACTCACATCCATAAGTCTGATACCAGTCCATAAGCTCCCCTTCAGACTCACACAGTCACGAGCGATGCTTCAGATTGCAGCAAACACAGGGTGGTGAATGCAACGCCTTGTGGATCCAGTGGCGGGGGACGCTTCACCAGAGCTCGGGCAGGTCTCGGGGTGGCTCCATTGCAGAAAGGTGAAGGTAGAGGGCAGGGTAGGGTCCCAGGACTTCCCTTATGAGAAGGCCCCGCCCATATGGAGCCACCATCAGACTCTAACCTGATTGACAGGCTAACCTCCACCCCTACACTTAAAAAAAATTTTTTTTTTTACATTTTTTGGGGGGCATCACTGCCCTCTGGTGGTCGTGGGAGCTACCCAGCACAGCTCCTGATAGCCACCGCTGGATTTGAACCGCCAAGCCCGTGGGCCGCAGTCCCACACTCAACCACTTACGCCACCAGGGCTCAGCCCCACCCCTACACTTTTATATATCTTTCAGTTGACATGAAATGATGTAACTCCCTGCTGGCTGGCTTGAATTTTAAACCCTATGTAGCGTATTAAAGAAGTGGCACTCATCATAAAAGTACACGTGATGTTCTCCAACTTTAAATTGAGCGGGAGAAAGTGTAAAGCTTTCCCAACTTAGAACCCCATAGCAGATGTGGTGATATTTTCTGGTCACGCTGAGGGAATAGAAAGTTCTAGAGATATTTTTAAATGGTTACAGAACAAACAAGTTCACATCGATGGTTGAAAACGCATCCTGCCAAGTGGGAATGAAAACTTCCACTTTGAATTTAGGTTCCTCCTCTGCCTGGGCTGAGACAAGCTGGACATGACAGGCTCCTCTCACTCTCCCTCTCCCTCTCCCTCTCTTCCCCTCCTCTCTCTCTTCACCCAGTAGACATTGTGTCTTCCTGTCCTGGCTGCTTGGTTCTCATTTCTGACCCTGGCAACATTGGTTTCAGGGAGGGCTGAGAAGTGGATGGAACAGGACAGCGTTTTGCTGACGGGTCCTGTCTCGAGCCAGTTTCATGCTGTCTGGGCCTGGAAGAAGCATAAAGTTTCACTCTCCTGGGCTTTCTCTCTTCAGCTTCAGTGATTACTAAAGCCCAGGGAGTCAGGAGTGGGCCCAGGCTGCTTAGTGCCAAGGTCCCATTATGCTATAAGTAGTTATTTGAGGGTAAGCTCTGGTTTTCCATCACTGAGCCACAGACCGTCTCCACCTATGGCCTTGAATCGTTGCTTTGCTTGTGAATCTGGGGGATAACTGTGGTCCAGAGAAAAGGAGTTGTTCTTGGAGCACTTAGCGCAGAAAGTGGTGGGGTCGGTCAACTCGAAAGCCCCCTCAGGCATCTTTTTGGGCTTGGGTGGGGAAGGCTCAAACCACTGGGGATCCTAAAAGCTGTATTGTCCTTTATTCATTAACTCCTTAACGCCTGCAGCACTGGTTTCAGCGCATTCTAGCTCTTGGAAGGGAATCATCAAGTCCTGGTTAGAATTATGGTCTCCACCTCCTGATGTGGAAGTCCCGGGGCGGTATGAACGGTCTACACTTGACCATGAGCCTCACGGCTGGCAAGTTGAGTCTCTCAGTGCCGAGACTTCATCTCCCATGCATTGGGCATGTTATCAGGAGGGTCCAGTCTCTGGACTACATGGTTGATAGAGTAGAAGGCCAGAGGAAAAGAGGAAGACCCTCAATGAGGTGGATGGTTAGTGTGGCTACAACAATGGGCTAGGCCATAACCATTGAGAAGGTGATGTAGGACCAGGCAGTGTTTCCTTCTGTTGTAATCAAATTTCCCTGAGTCGAAATCAACTGATAGCCTGCCAACCAGCTGTGACACGTGGTAGAAAGGCCTGGCTGTCTGCATCGACAAAGATTACAAACCCTTATGGCAGGGTTCTATTCTGTAACTGTGAGTTGACAACAATGAGGGGTTTGCATTTCCTTCTTCCTCAGGCAAAGTTGCTTTCGATGGTAATTTTTCCCCATCCCCAGCTCCCCAAGGACATATCAACTTGGCCGGGTGCCGATTCTCAGGTAGGTGTCATGTTCCTCCCCTTTATGATTGGACACAGTAACTCTAAGCGGCATTGAGGTCACGAGCTGGGCTGCTAACTACCAGGTCAGCAATTTGAAACCGCCGGCCGCTCCATGGCAGAAAGAGGAGGCTCTCTACTCCTACAGGCTTGGTGGTGAGAGAGAATGGACCGAAGGGTGGTGAGTGCTTTGAGAGTTGTAAATCCTCGCCTCTGTGATGTTCGAAAGGCAGAACTAGAGGTCGTTATGTCCATGAGGTAGAGTGCAATTGTGGAAGCAGGTGGTATTTTTGAGTCCATTTCTTTGGCGGTAGAATAGGAAACCCACATCACACTCAGTGCCATCCCTCCTTACCCCCCTCCCCCCAGTTGAGTCCATCTCATGGGAACACCTACAGGATAGAGAACGTTCCCGGTGGGTTTCCAAGACAAAAGCTCTTGACGGGAGTAGAAAGCCTCCTTTTTCTCCCAAGAAGTAGCTAATGGTTTCAAATTGCCGACCTTGTGGTTAGCAACTCAAGGTGCGATTACACTAGACAGCAGGAAGCCGAGGGGCCAGCCGTGACCAAGAAAGAAGAGCTGAGAGTGGAGCACATCCTTCTTTTCTGGAGGTCCTGGCTAAGAAAGAGGGATGCCAAAAAGCAGAGATTTCCAAGGGGGCTGGGCCCCCTGATCGTGAAAGAAGACAAGGACCTCCCCGTCGAACCGACGGAGAGAGGAAACCTTTCCCTAAAGCTGGTCCTCTGAGCGCCAACTTCTAGCCTCACAAACTGTAAGAAAATAAATTTCTTATTTGTCTCCGCTGACAAATTGTCAGGAGAGCCCATTCCCTTGAAGAAGGACACCATGCGTGGTAAAGCAGAGGGGCAATGGGAAAGGGGAAGACCCTCAAGGAGCTGGGTTGGCACAATGGCTGTAACAGCGAACTCAAACCTCAGAACAAATTGTGAGGCTGGAGAGGGACCACATAGTAGTGCTTCCTTCATGCAGGACCACATACAGTGCTTCATCCATGCAAGACCACATAGAGTGCTTCATCCATGCAGGACCACATAGAGTGCTTCATCCATGCAAGACCACATACAGTGCTTCCTTCATGAAGGACCACATACAGTGCTTCATCCATGCAAGACCACATACTGTGCTTCCTTCTTCTGTGCACAGGGTTTCTATGGGTTAGGACTAACTCAGTGTCACCTAACAACAATCACACGGTAGTCAGAGACACCCACATGTGGTCTTTCTGTTTTGGCAACACCAGATAACAATGGAAAAGTGTTGCTGATTCTTCAGACATCTTCTAAAACCACCACAGCTCCTGTTGTAAGAGGACATGAAACAGATTCTTCCTCTTCTCTGCTATGTGCCTTGAAGGGACCCATTGGAAGCCTGACGAGGTCTATTCCACAATGATGCTTCTTCTCCCCTTCTGCTCACAAGAGGGTCACAAGCAAAAATACCACCTGCCTCCTGACTTCAGATTTCCCAGGTGAGGATCAGACAGGAATCCTTCAGGTCCCATCCCCAGCAATGGTAGGAAACACTTACCAAGCACTCTAGAAGCTGCCATTGAAAACAACCCTTCTTAGATGTGAAGTGAAGGTCAGGCACTTCTCTCCCTCCTCTTCATCCCAGCAGTGAGAACTTGGCCAAGGAAATGTGGCTTGCCACAGACGACATCAATCGTTCACCAGCGCAAGCTTTAAAGAAGTTACAGGTGTGTCAAATATTTCCTTAAAAGAAAATTAGCTTTTGTTTTCTTCTATAAAGTCAAATCATGATAGCTTATAAGAGCATGATCACTCAGGATAGTTAAACAATAAGTTCAAGCTAGAATATATAGACCCTCTTCAATTCTTGCTGGTCAATGAGTCACTTTTAAAACGACACTGGTTCTTCTTGCTCTTAAGAAAAGGCAACCCACAAAATTAAGCAGTTTCATGTAAGTCTCCTAATGGGTCAGTGAAAGAATTAACCATAAGACCTAGAACATCTCAACTTCTGGTATGAAGACCAACTTCATGACCAAGATCGTTTAATCAAGATTTATCCTAGGATCTCTCTGTTCCTGTCTCTCTCTGTGTGCATATGTGGGTATATACATATGCACACAGATATAACTTAAGATAAGGTATAAAACAAATAACAAAAAAAAGGAAAATAACTGGATCCTACAAGTCTGGAGTCTGCATTTTCCAAAGGCTCAGGAAGATGCTAAAGAAACTGTCAGATCTTAACACATTAATACTGGCTAGCAATGCTATTTCATAAGCAGGCGTGCACGTACAATGGCTGAAGGGCGTTTGCATAAAGAGAAGCTGCAAAGTGCTTCTGAGACAGCACAGGGCCTGGTGTTGAAAAGCTCTGTGTGGCTCTTGGAATGCTGAAGGCCTGGTGAATTCTCAGGACACGGACAGTAACCTAGTCCCATGATCCATCAGCTTCGGGTTTATGCTGTTTTCACCATGACGACTGCTTATCTGCGGGAGATGTTTTGGGATCCATGGCTGACACTGGAGGAAGTGACTTTTCTTAACTGACATGACAGAGGAAGACCAAATACGACAATCCAGCCACAGAGCAGGTGCTCCACAGAGAGGGGCGGCGTGAAGTCTTATACCTGGAGTGACTCTTATTTCCCCGACCGACTTTACTTTTAGCAGTTTGAGGCTGGTAGACATTGTCCGAGGGCAATGCGGGGTTCTCCTACACACCCTGTTCTCCTCTCATCTACCCACTTACCAGATCATTAGCATCTTATATTTGTTACCCTTATGGAACACACCAGGATGACACTACGGTTCACTGATGTTCCCAGCATGTTATGTTGCACAGGTCTAGTGGGTTGGATCCATGCAAGCATTATGTGTCCATCATGATTTGGAAAGAAATTTCCCTGACCTTAAACTGTCCCTTGCCAATACCTTCCCCAAAGCCCCTTGCAACAAATCACCTTTTTCTGTTTCTGAAGTTTTTCCAAGAGGGCCAAGTGGTGCCATGGGGACACCACGGGCTGTCCATGGTAAAGGCCACCCGATCAGGCCCAGCAGCCACTCTATAGAAGAAAGAGATAGGAGACTGCTTCCATAAAGATTACAGCCCTGGGGACCCTGCTGAGCCCACTCCATGAGTTAGTGTTGTTTTCAGAGCCCAAATGCCAGAGAGTTGGAGTCATACAGCAGGTAGCTTTTTCAGACTAGCTTCTTTCATTTTGTGTGAACTTGGTGTGCGTTTGTGCCCTGGAATTGGGCCCAACCCATATTGATTGTACGTGCAACAGACCAGAACACTGCCTGTTCCTGAGCCATCCTTGAAAAGTCAGGTTTGAGTCCCTTCTCACACCCTAGGGGTCAATCCATCTCCTTGAGATGCTTTACCAAACATGCTAGCCTTTGCCAGGAACTCGTTTCTACCACTAACGTGTCCAAAGAATGTGAGTTGAAGTTTCTCCATCTTTCCTTCCAAGGAGCACTCTGGCTGTTCTTCCAGGCCTGATTTGTTTCTTCTCTGGCAGTCCATGGTACTTTCATTAATTTGGCCCACACCTTAATGCTTTTTAAAAAACGGTTTTATTGGCATATAATTCATACAACTGTATGATTCAATCATCTGATCACATCAGGAAGAGTCGCATGATCATCACCACAACCAATTTTAGACCATTTTCTTCTTTCTTGTCCTCATCGTTATTAGCGCCCCAGTTGCCCCCAACCTCTCCTGACATCACCCTCAGGAACCATTCACCCAGTTACTGTCTCTATGGACTTACCTATCCTGAATTCCACCTACAGAAAAGCAATGAAAGCAACAATGACAACAATCTAACAACAGTGACAGAGTAAAGCAGATAAAAGTCTCAATAAAAAAGAAAGCAGAAAGTATTAAAAGAAGAACAAATCTTAAGTGGACCCAAGTAAGAGCAAATGACGAAGTGTTCAATGGTAACCTAACTGCAGCTACAAGAAGTCACTTTCCAATGCATTCTGCCTGGGAACAAGACTCTTCACATGCCTGGTCTATGGTCAGAGCAGTGTCACCAAAGGTTTCTTCCAGGTGTATTTCCCCTTCATGATGTTTTTGTTAAAACTACAACAACCTTAAAATGGATCAAAAGGGAGAGCAAATGATAAGATGATACATTTGAACCTTACTCGCTCTGTCATAATTGACTTTCCTGTGCTCTCTGTCTGAATAGAAGGCTATTCACATGGGTCCGAGGGAATCTACTGGATGCTCAATAGAGACACGACCAATAGACTGTGGGCTTCCACCACCATCCACCACCTCCTGCAAATGAGGCCAACACTACACTTCAAGTGCCTCGATTCTAGCATGGCTTTCTCCTCACTGTCAGTTTCCACGTGCAGAGGAAGGAATTGAAAATACCATCGTGCCTTGTGTCAGGTGAGTCTTCGTCCTCAAAGTGACATCCTTGCTTTTCAACATGTTAAAGAGGTCTTGTGTGGTAGAGTCTGCGTTTCCGTCCGCCCCCCACCCCCCCCCCGCCCCCCGTCTTTTCACACTCGGTGCTTTTCTTTCCACCACGGAATAACTCCATCTTACATCTGCACTGCAGTGTGTGCATCCATTCACTTGTTGATGCCTATAATGATGGCATCCAAGTTTGGGCAATTATGAAGAGAAATGTTATAGATATTTGTGTTCAGGCGGTTCTAGAGACAGAAGTGTCTAGCTCATGGGAGTATCTATGTAGGAGTGTGATGGCCAGACGGTGCTGTGGCTATGACGTGGCATCCCATGGGCACAGACTCATCATGACTGCAGCAGAGTGAAGTCCAGTCCCATTCTCCATCCTCTTTATCACTGTTGCTGTGTCTGAGCCTATGGTTGCAGCTCCAAGGTCCGTCCATCTCCTGGAAGGTTTTCCTTCTTGCTTCCCCTCTTCCAAGCAGGGTGCCCTTTGCCAGGAATGGGTCTCTCCTATTTCCATAGCCATTCTCTCTTTTAAAGAGCATTGGATTGCTTTCCCTCTCCAACCGTCTTTTCCCATCGGCCTGTAGTACCTTCAATGTTGCTTGGAAACACCATAACTCAAATGTATTCATTCTCCTCTGATCTCCCATGTTCATCCGTCGACTTCCCCATGCATATGAAGTGACTGAAAGTACCATTGCTTGGATCAGACCAACCTCAGGCCTCAGAGTGACATCTTTGCTTTCTAACACTTTATCTACTTTATTTGGGGGGGGGGGGAGTTTCCTTAATGACAATAAGGAACAGCCATGATATTCTATTAGTACTGAACCAGAATAAATAATGGCAGTTTACTCCCACCCTTTTAAATATCAAAAAGTACTCTTCTAAAATGGTGCTAAGTAGTAGTTAGAAAGACAACCACAAAATCTTTCATGATAACAACTGGTGCGATTAAGAACATTTTGCCAAATATTAAAAACCACAACCCTTTTAGTTATTGTGTCAATGTACCTTTTTCATTGGTAAGCAATGAAACGTTTGCTGGGCCTGCCTTCATGACTAACCAGTTTTTTCTTAAGGAACAGCTCAACTGATTCCGGTTGGAATCCATTTTCTCTTTCGATAGTGCTCTGTTGCAGTAGAAGCAGACACATCAAATATTGTGAAATACAATCGCCGTCATCTGCTTTTGAACACGCTAGACAGGTCTTGGGTGGCAGCTTTGCCCAACCACAGATCCTGTGGTTGTTGGTAGAAGCTGCCCACTCAGTTACCCCTCAGAGCGACCTCAGGGACACCAGAATGTCACATTGCCTGGTCTTGTATCGTCCCAGATTGTCACCACTGGATGAATGTTCCTGCTGCTTTACCTCCTTATGCATATCTGTCACCAGGATGGCCAACCGAACGGAAGCCCTCTGGATCACAGTGGTCTGGTCTCTGATGCCAGCAAGACGTGGCTAGAATAGCTACCTGCAGGTGCTGCGGGCCCCTCAGAATGAGAGGCTCTAGAATCATTTAAGAATGGTCACTTTTTCTCACCTCAGAGCTCTGGTGGCTTAGCGGTTACATGTTGGGCTGCTAGCTGAAAGGTGGGCAGTTTGAAACTACCAACAGCTCCAAGGGAGAATGAGGGAGCTTTCTACTCCCTTAAAGAGTTGAAATCTCTGAGACCCACAGGGCCAGTTCTCCCTGGCCCCTGTGGTTGCCGACTTGAAGGCAGTGAATGTAGTTTTCTGGTTTTCAGCTTCAACATGAGTGTCTGCTAGAACCCTGAGCCGCCAGGTAGGACTTGTTCACCCACATGACTTCTCCAGCAATTCGTCAGTGACTTTGGAAGTATTTATGAGGCCAGGAGTGCCTGCTGCTGGAGAACAGGGCTTTTCAGTATCTGCCTCTCTACATCTTTAATTTTCAGGGCAGTGGTTCATCCTGTGGCCTCAATCCTTGGATGGATTCTAGATAAGCTGTGGAAATCCCATTTTTAAGCTCTTTTATTTTCTTGGTATGAGGAATGACAACTTCTGTATGCTGGAAACCAGAAGGATGACCGCTCCTTCCCTGGTGAACACATGCCTCACTAGAGTGGAAAACCCTCTGAACTCCTGAGATCTGCACATCAGATGTAGTTAGTTCACCTCCTACAGCCCACATGAGTCCTTGAGAGATGTAGCTAGCACAGTAACTGAAAATGGGTTATAGGAAGATTGAACTGAATTGCCTCTGTCCTGTGTGCCCCAGCTGGATTGGCCTCCTCTGCAGCTCATGGTCGATTGAATGGGGTTGCTGTCAAACTGTCTCTTTGGTCCGTGGAAGTCTCCTAACGACAGGCCATCATGAATGTTTACCTTTTCTAACTTGGCAATCTATTACCCAAAAGAAGAAAGTCGCAGATGTTAAAAAACAGTGCCCGTCCGTGGCAAGCCTGGCCCCTTGGGAAAAGTTTGGAGGCTTACCTTGAAGGCGGTCTGCCCTTTCTGAATGCAGCAGTTCATCTGACGGTGGCATCTTCTTCCTCGTCATCCTCCAGCATGAGAGACTGACTTCCGTCTGTGCATTCTGCTTTCAGCAATACCTCTCCCTGGGCCCCCAAGAGTCTGCACTGTCATCAAAACCTGGTGTATCAGTCTGGGTGGACTAGAGAAACAAATTCAGAGACACTTGGATAAAAGAGAAAGTTTCACATACAAGAGCAATTGAATATTGAGAAAACATCCTAGCCCAGTCCAGACCAAGTCCATAAGCCCAATATTAGCTCGTATGTCTGATACCAATGTATAAAATCCTCTTGAGACTCATGAAACACATGCCATGATGTCGAACACAGGAAGATCACAGGCCAGTGGGTGGAAAATCTTGTGGGTCCAGTGGCGGAGGAAGCATCTCAGCACTGGCAGGGATCTCCACGTGCTCCTTCAATTCCAGGCACTATGTAGCTCCAGGTGTCATGTCAGCAGGAATATCTCACAGGGAGTGAACCTGTGTCCCGCCTACAGTGAGCTGTTTACCTCCTTAATGCCTCCAAATGAGGTCATCAACCTGCGACCTGATTGACTCCACCCAGGCTCAACTCTACCCTTCCACGAGTTGACACCAGATGATGTAACCACCACTCATGGTGAATGGTGGGCTCATGTGAGACTGTCCTTCCAGCCGACAACTGGTGTCTCTGACAGATGTGCATCTTCCACCACCTTGGCAGTGATCAGAGGAGAGTGAACTCAAGGCAAGCTTCAGTTTGTCTGTGAGTAAACATTCTCCTGTGGGGATGGTTGGGGTGCACGTCTGCTTTCGAATTTTTTTGTGTGTGATTCCACTAGCACATGTATTATCTTTGCAATATTTAAAAATGCTACTGACAAAATTTCAAACAGTAGAGGAAGCTCCAAACAAATATGGGAGGAATACATAGTCACCCTGACCCCAACGCTTAGTCTTGCACTGAGGTTCTACAGATCACTGATATAAGTATTTGATGGGGGAACACACACACACACACCCAGCCTCTAATGACAAGCTCAATTGTTTGAATCCATCAACCACCCAGGAGAAAGATGTGGCTTCCTGCTCCATAACGACTTAAAACCTCAGCTACCCAAAGGGATAACTGGTTCTGGCCTACCCTACAGGGTCCGTGGGAGGCAGGAGATACTTCTCATAAGAGAGTTTGGTTGTTTGGTGTGCATAAACACATGTAGACAAGAGTTGGGTGTGGCTTTGTGTAGTCATCCCCCCTAACTTTTAGGCAGAGATTGAAGCTGGAGCATCACATTCAAATTCCAGATCAGAATGAATTCTTATAGCAGTGCTGGTTTGGAAACTCAGCACCCCTAGCCCTTTCTTCAACTTTTTCTAGGGGTCTCTTTTGTTGAAATCCACGTGCTGTCTGAGCGGTGTGACTGTGAGCACGTGCATGTGCAATGAGCACAATCCAACTTGGAGTATATTTCAGGAATTTCAAGGCCACTTCTTGGCCAGAGGAAGGGCTTTTGTGAGTCAGAAGTGGGTGCTGGCAAAGAAAGGGAGAAGCGGACACGGAGTAGTCCTAGAGGGGTAGACATGGGAAAAGGTAGATAGATACATTGAGTGAGTGAAAGAACGGAGGGAAGGTGGGAGGAAAGACCAGCACGTGGGCTCAGAGGGCTCAGAGGGAAGAAGATGATTTTGAGCTTGAGCCTCTGAGAAGTGTGGGTTGTTAGGGAACTGGAAAGGAATAAAATGTCACGGAAGGTCTTTCAAAGATAGAAAGAAAATACTTAGAATTCTAAAAGAACCGAAAAATGCTACCTTCTCTGTGTATATATTGTCTTCCAGATGATCCCTTCTGGACCAGTATTAAGAGTGGCAATACCAGGAGGGTGGAGGGAAGGTGGTGTAGAAAGGTGGAACTGATTACAAGGTTCTACATATCACCTCTTCCCTGGGGTGCGGACAATAGGGATTTGGGTGAAGGGAGACATTGGACAGTGTACGATATGGCAAAATCATAATAATTTATAAATTATCAAGGGCTCATGAGGCAGAGGGAGTGGGAAGGGAGGGGGAAAATGAGGAGCTAACCTAAGGGCTTAAGTAGAAAGCAAATGTTTTGAAAATGATGGCAACAAATGTACAAATGTGCTTGCCATACAGTATATGTATGTATGTATGTATGTATGTATGTATGTATGTATGTATTATGATAAGAGTTGTATGAGCCCCCAGTAAAATTATTTTTTTTAATAGCCAGAATGGCACTTGGGGTATGTTTTCAGGAGAGACCGGTTTCTAGGGGGTAGGGTGGGATTGGGTGTGACCTCAGACCTGACAAAGTGTGGGATCATTAAAAAGAGGAAGATGATCAAAGAGATGGATGGACACAGTGGTGGCAACAACGGGCTCCAATCTAGTCATGGGGAGGATGGCATGCAGAGAAATAAGCATGCGTTAAGAGAAAAGCAAGAGTTTTATTTCACGGATGCTAAGGATTTGCTAATGGTCTCTGGGCTCCAGGTGAGGACCACGTCATTTCTCAATTCTTGGAAGCAGACGGAGCACACCACCACCATCCTCTCGGTCTGTTCCTTATGGACCTCTCTTCCATATGGAATCAACGCTACACCTCAAAGACTAGCTTCAGAGAGGCGCCATCCCTGAAAGGCATACAGGGAAGTCCTGTGGAAGCTGGGGAGCCTCTCCAGTGGGTTGCTTGCTGAAGTGAAAGACAGCTGTCTGTCATTGCCCTGTCCCCGCCTATCTTCAAGAGACCTCAGTCACTTTGTCTGTCTGCTGCAGCGTCATGGGGTGCCTCCGTACCCACAATAGAAACGCCCCGACAGCTCAATCCCTGTGTGTTCTGGGAGCTCTGCCAAGCCTAGGGTCCAACACAATGAACCAGAGGGGCAAAGAACCATGACATTTGGGTCAGTGAAGGCGTTGATTTGCATCCAGTGACTTCCCCAACCTGGAATGTGTGCAGTGCGGAAAAGGCAGGCTGTTGCCAGCAAAATCTGGTTCTCGGGTCTGGGAGAGAAATCTCTACTTGGTTTATCCTCAGCAGGTGCTTCCTTTGATGGGAGGGGCGGGAGTGGGAAGACTGACTGTACTTAGACTCGTCCTTTCTAAAACAGGGATCTGAATGGAGAAGACAACTATTATGTCTAGGGTTGTGCACTTAAAATAGCAACGTGAGTCTTTGTGTCCCCAGGCTGACTTTTATTCCATATTTGCATTTTATTAACGCCACAGCCAAAAGGCCAGCATCACACAGTTCTGATGCCAAGCCTGCTTCTCAGGGGTCCTCCACCTGATTTCTATAAGACTTAACTAGAAATCCCAGAGACAACTTCCTGGTGGGCCTGGCTGGGGATTGTAGGATGCCTCCTGGAAAGGCCAAAATGTTGGCAGGCTGAAGCTTACGACCTGGAGGAGGTATGTCTGGTGCCCTGAGCTTTTGTGCCTTCAGTCTCCAATCTTAACTCTCTAGTCAAACCGAAAAACCAAACTCACCACCACTGAGTCAATTTTCACTCTTACTGACCCTATAGAGTAGAACAGCCCCTGCGAGTGTTCAAGGGGACGAACCTTAGGGGAATAGAAAACCTCATCTTTCTCCCACTGAGTGGCTGGTGGTTTTGAACTACTGACCTTGTGGTTAGCACCCCAACGTATAACTACTACGCCACCAGGGCTCCCTTAACTCTCTACCAGGAACTGTCAAATCTAACAACATTTAAGGGGCTGAGTAGGTGGGGGAAGTCGCCAGGCTTTTCTTGCCAAGGTAGCTGTGTAGAACAAGAAGACTCTCCAAAGGGAACGTTGTAGGGGAGAGACTCAGATTCCCTCATCCCAGGCCCCAGAGTCCATCACCTCATCCTTAATTGTATCCCCTGGGTTGTTGGTTGGCCCTGGTGGTGCTGGCAGGGTGAGTTTTGGGTTGCTAACTGCAAGGCGGCAGTTCGAATCCACCAACCACTCTGAGGGAGAAGGATGAGACTGTGTATTCCCTTAAAGAGCTACAGTCTCAGAAGCTCAAAGGAGCAGTTCTACTGCACCCTCTCAGGTTATTAGTAGTCAGATGGTCTCGATAGCACTGGGCTTGGGTTGGCTTGTTGGAGAGGTATGAATCTAGAGGGCCCACTAGTGGCAAGAGCGGGCCACACACATTTCGCAAGCTTTTCATGTGTTCCCTTTTTTCCCATGGAGGAGGCCTGGTGGTGTAGTGGTTATGCGTTGTGCCTGTGCGAAATCAGCAGTTCAAAACCCCCAGCTGCTCTGTGGGAGAAAGATAGGGTTTCCTGCTGCTATAAAACATCACAGTCTCGATTCAGGATCCGATGCCTGCTCATTTCAGAAGTGTGAAATGGGACAGATCTCTCCTTCCTCTTAGAAAGAGCATACTCAATGTGAACTCTCGCAGACTCAGTTTCCTCGTCCCTAAAATGGGGATGATCAAAGCAACTACATGCGTTTAACCAGTGCCTGTAGAGAGCATCCTGATGAGGGAGTGGAGAGCACCTGAGAAACACCGTATCTTTTGAAACGGTTGTAGCCACGTGTGGGGCATCAGTCGTTCAGCGGTTTTCACTCCTGGGTTTGACTCCCGGCCAGTGCATCTCGCCACAGTCAAGACTCCCTTGCTGTTGGAACTTAGCTTGCTGCCACAATACTGACAGGCTCTGGACCAAGAGCGCCTGAGAACGGCCTAAGGCTCTGCTTCTGAAGATCAGCCACCGAGGGAAATCTTCTCAAATGGATTGTGGTGAGGTTAGTACTATTGTCGGGATGTGATTGAACAGTTGAATTGTATGACGTGTGGCTTATTTATCAATAGAACTGTTGGGGGGAAATCGAACTATATTCAGGTTATGCCTGGATCACCGTGTTCTGCTCCGTGACCCTTCATGGGATACCAGGCTGAGCGTGACTCCTGGGACAGCCATGCACAGCTGGGTGGGTTGACGGTGGGTCAGGGGGATTCGCTGACCCCTAATGAGAACAACAGGCCAAATGATAATAATAAGAAGCCAATAAGGTTGTTCTTCTAAAACAAGGGGAGGGGGAACGCGGAGCTACATGTTGTAACAGTTGTCCGCATCCCGAGTGCATAAGATATCATTGCCAACAGGGCTGTGTAGATTCTCTTGGTGCAGAGGGGCGCTGTCTCAGGATGGCCTGGGAACTGCCAGAGGAAGTACGATGTCCACCTGTTCTTCTCTCAAGTTCTTTGCGTCCTGGCTTTGGGTCCTTCAGCAGAGCAATGGGAACACCAGGAGCGATTGGCCACGGCTGAGTGAGCCCCATGAATGACAAACCAACTACTCCTGTGCGCACAGCCGTGTCCGAGGCTCCAAAATCCTATGGGAGAAACATGAGGGCGACAGCTGGAACGTGGAGGGTATTCCAAAAACAAAGCCAAATTCACAGTCCTTGTGTTGAGGCCGACTCCGAGAGAGCCCGGAGAGCAGGCGCAAACTGTTCTTGGGAGTTTCTGAGACTAGGCCACTGGGGTTCCTGATCCTAATACCCTCGACCTAAAATGCAGTATTGCAGAGGATGCTGCTGGGTTTTTCTAAGCAAGGTTGTTTTTCTCCTTGAAGGCCATGTCTGGACCCTGGATAGACCAGGACTGAATCCCCACCACCTGCTTCCTGTTGATCAGGTTCATGTTCTGAGAGAATAGGCCTGACGTCCATCTCAGGGCAGTTAAGCTGAGCCACATGCTCCCTCACTCTTTCTCGAGAGGCAAGCCACTAGCCTTTTGTGCAGCTAGGGGCAAGCACAACTGCTAAGGGAAAGAGGAGCTTGGATCGCAGCCAAAAAGGTCGTAATGAGCAAACTCCCCACGCAGACGTGGAGCCTCGGTGCAAAGCACTCACCCAGACCAGGGGTTTCTTTGCTTCCGAACTTACCCAAGAGAGTTTTGGTAACATCCAGATCTTGAGGAACATGATGAAGACATCCCAGTGTCCTAGGCACAGAAAGGACAGACCTCCTGTCAAGATGGTCTGCTCAGGCTGTCCAGGACAGAGTCTATTTTTAACTTATGACACATCGGAAGAAGAGGAAAGCATGAGGAATGTGTGTGACCTTATTTCCTTCCCTTGACACCACTCCATTCACAAAGAGTCTTTCCAACACGCAAAAGATGCTCCTTTCTTGTGGAGGTCTCCCAGATTCAAACTCACTTAATATGCTTCACCTGAAGGTCCTACGGCTCTCAGAAAGAGAAACCGCTCAAGAAAAAGGGGTTAAGAGGAGGGACTCAACACAGGTCTGAAGGGCTCAGGCCTTGACAGCAGTCTGGAGTCAGAGACCCCAGTCCACAGAGAGTCCCTCAGTGGCTTTTGAGTGTAAAGGTGGTGACATGAGACCATGAATCCACTGAAGGCAAAGACCTGGCATCTTCAAGGCATGCAAGCACCGTGTGACTAAGGACAAGGAAGGCCTTGGCCTATAGATATCTCCCCACCTTGGCGCTGAGTCCAAAAAGACACAAATAGTAGTGTGTGTGGAGGGTAGTGGGGGAGAGGGGATTCTGGACTTCCAAAGGACTCCTCTTAAAAGAAATGTCATTGGAAACTTTAATCTTCTCCGGTGGTAGAGGGTTAGCATTGGACTGCTCACCACAAGGTCAGCAGTTCGACCCCACCAGCTGCTCGGTGGGGAAAACACTGGACTTTCTACTCCTAAAAAGAGGTACAGTTTTGGAAATATGCACTGCCCCATCTGGTTGCTATCAGTCAGAACTGACTCCACAGCAGGGACTGCTCATAACTGGGAGGCAGTTTTCAAAATTGCCGTCTCATCACTGTCCCTCCCGGGCTCCTCAGAAAACAGCCTTCGGAGGATAGACTCACAGAGTTGGAAGGAACCTTTCTGGGAGTTCATGTCATCGGACATGCTCGTGTAACAGAAAGCAAACGTGATGTTCAGAGGTAGTATAGGCTGACTTGCCATCACTCACACAGCGTGGAGGAAGAAGTCTGTTATCGGTGAGTTTTGAGAATGCCTCTAACCCAGAATTCAGTGATTCTTGAATTTTTCCCAAGGGATCTTCCCCCAGACCACAGCCATGGTGGACAACCCATTGAGTCTCAGTTATTGCATTCTTCCAAAATGAGCTGGCCTCAGCGATGGGTCACAAGAAAGACCTACTACCCAGGATGCATTTTCACCTTCTGGTGTTCCTCGGGGGGAGGCTTATTGGCACAGTGGTTACACTTTGGGCTCTCTGCAAGGTTGGCATTCAAAAGCACCGGGTGCTCTGCAGGAGTAAGATGGAACTTTCTACTCCCCTAAAGAGCGACCGTCTCAAAAATTCTCGGGAGAAGTTCAACCCTGTTGTGTTAGTCTGGGTAGACTAGAGAAACAAATTCATAAGCACACACATGTTTATAAGGGAGAGGTTTATATACGAGAGGAATGCAAGATTGAGAAAGCATCAGAACAGTCCATCCAAGTCCATAAGTCTGATATTAGCCCCTAGGTCCAATACCAATCCATAAGTCCTCTTCACACTCACACAGCACAGACAATGATGCCAGGACAATCACGGGCCGGTGGATGCAGACTCTTGTGTATCCGGTGGTAGAAGCATCTCAGCACTGGTATGAGTCTCCATGTAGCTTTTCCCGCTTCAGAGGTCTGGTTCTGTGGCGGTCATGTGCTTATGTAAATTTCATGATTGAGATGTAGGGGTGGAGTCTAACCTGTTAATCTGGAGATAGCCATTGAGTAGCCAATGAGACCTCTCTGTGGACATGGCTTTCTCCTGAGACTTCCGGGAAATCTCGAGGTATTTCCTTGGTGGAGATAAGAAGCTATCTTCCTCAGTTGTTGGGTGTCAGTCTCAGAGACAACGAACTATGGACAAGACAAGATGGCAGTTTCTGAGGAGCTGAAGGAGCTGGAGAAGAAGCCACACAGCCTCATCCTGATGGAACCAGACCTCTGAAGCTGGAGAAGCCACGTGGAGACTCCCGCCAGCACTGAGTTACTTCTATCACCACTGGATGCTGTTGATGGACCCTGAGCCCTGAAAGCAAGGAGTCATGGGCAGACTCCTGCTGGTGCCGGGACTCTGTACCCATTGACTTGTGACTTCGTGAGTTGGAAGAAGACTTTATAGACTGATATTGGGCATAGGGGTTAAGATTGGACTTATGACTTTGAACTGGACTGGGTTGGGATGTTTTCTCAATGTCCCATTCCTCTTGTATAGAAACCTTTTCCTTATATCCATGTGCATGTCTATCAATTTGTTTCTCTAGTTTACCCAGACTAACACAGGTTCCATCAGGGTAGGCCCATACAGCTTCTCCTCTGGGATGGCTCACAGGAAATCAGCCTTCTGTCTTGTCAGTAGACGGTCTCCTTGAGACTGAGTCGATAGTCTCTTACCTCCATGGGGGAAACATGACAAGATTTCCCAGAATTCTCAGAGAAAGCCATGCCCACACAGAGGTCTCATTGGCTATCTCCAGATTGACAGGTTAGACTCCACCCCCTACACTCCCAATCATGAAATTGACACCAGAGTACATGACCGCCACACCTGTCTTACAGGGGTCACTGGGTGTCGGAATCCACAGGATGGCAGTTGAGCCAAGCTTGGAGTTGATGTGACTCAGACCCTTCTAAGAGAGGAGTTCTCAGTTTTGAATGCACAATAAAGCCACCTTCTAAGCTTCAAAATATCTTTAGCATCAGTCCAATCCCACGCCAATGGAATCAGTCTTTGGGGATGAAGTTTAAACATATATATATGTATATATATGTTTATATACATTTAAATATTTCCCAATTGATTTTAAGCTGTAGCCAGAATTGACCAGCATGGCTCTAAAGGTTCAAATTTGTGCCTCCTGATAGAATTAGCCCTGCCTGCTCCCTTCCCTATCATAACTAATACCAACTGGCCCTTTCTCATATGGTGTTCTACCATGTGCTCTTGCTTTCAGGATAAGAGATGTAGAGGAGATAGAAAATGGATGATGATAGTTACATGTTTTGCAAATAAGGAAAGCTGAGCCTAAAGATGGTACTAATAAATTTTCAAACAAATAGTAGCTTAGTCATGAACAAATCCAAAGATTTGGAGCATTTCTTAAAATCAGGGACTGAAGGGACACATCGGACAGAGTATGATATGAAACAGTAATTAATGTGCAAATTATTAAGTGTTCATGGGGAAGAGGGATCAGGAAGAAGGGGAAATACGGGAAGCTGGTACTGGGGACCAGAGTGGAAGGAGGCTGTTTTAGTGGTGATGATGCCAACAGGTGTGCAAATGTGGTATGCATACAATTGACGTATGTATTGGTCATGATGGGAGTTGTATGAGCCCCCAATAAAATGATTTAAAAATTTAAAAAAATCAGGGACTGCTTTCAATTTGTTTTTAAGGGTTGTTTCTAAATATAGGGAAATGAGGTTTGCACTTGTGGACTTGTTTTAAAGAGTTCTGGGAGTAGTTCTGATTAGACTAATCTCCTTTCAGACCTATATTAAATCAAGAATTCCTACCAGTACCCTATTAACCATGAATGTAGTATCACAGTGAGACAGCCACAAAACCATTGCTCATGAAAGCCATCATTACATTGTTTACCTGATTCCCAATGGAAAATGGTGTAAATAAAGAATGGGAGACTGAACTCATGGATTAAAGGTACGGTGCTGGTCGTGGTGGTGGTGGTGCAGGGAATCATCAAAGAATATTCTCTAGAGCGGATTTGTGTAACTGGGAGGCAGATAAAGAATTGTGAGAGAGAGGAACTTAAAAAAGGAGAAGGGTTTTCAGACAGCAGGATGAGGAAGTTGGCTTGCTCAGGAGTAAACCCAATAACCCACCCAATAACTGGACATCCCACAGGCATCTCTACTGTGTCCTCTAGGGGCGCTACGAGTTGGACTGGCTCCATGGCGATGGGTTACGATTCTTTTCAAGCAAAGATCTGGCACTGATAGTCTTGACCGGCTCCTTGTCTCGAAGTGCTCTGGGAAGCTGCCTACGCTTTCTCAGCTGCCAGCTCAGTGCCAGGATTGCTCCTCCTGAGGAACTGGGTCTCCTTGGACCCTCCCTTCGCTCAGCACCGCTGCAGCGTGGTTCTCGCCAGCACAGTCCGGTTTAGCTGCAGGCACATCTAAATGTCCTTTCTGCTCCCCAGGAGGCACGTGGCCTGACTATGGCTGGTATCTGCACAGGAAGTGGTGGAATGTGGAAGTTTACAAGACTTCCCATCTTCCACACCCATCTTCCTCTGCCGGGCCTAGGGAGCCTGGTCACAGTGCCCCCATCCTCTGGCACCCCCAGCAGCCTCCTCTCAGCCAAGATCTTTTCTGAAAGGGGAGGAGTTCTCTGAGCAGAGTTTAGGACGTTTGTAAAAGCAACCAAACCATTTAAAAGTAGCTGCTGTGCGGCTGGCTTTGCAACTAAGGATACCATGTACTGGATCTCTTCCGGTGTGAGCCTCCATAGAAGCAAGTTTCCTGTTTCCTAACCAGTGCACAGACTGGACTGGGAAACCATTGAGTCTGCCTTCCAGTGGAGGAGAAAATGTCCTCTGATGAGGGTCCTGCATGCCGCTGTGAGGGAGAAGAGGGACTCTGATAAGAATGACAAAGGCCGGGGGATTTGCAGTGTACATTTCCGACTGTTAAGAAGGCCTTTCAATTCTCAGCGCCTGAGCAAGTGGATGAGGGGGTGAGATGGAGGTGGGGTTTGACTGGGAAAAGGGCACATTAATAGAGAAAGCTAAGCAAACTTTGAAAGCAGGCCTGGGTGCTACCAGACAGAAGAAAAACCCACTGGAACAGGGCTGTCTTCAAAGTCTGCCTGCAGAGCGAGGCTAGAACACTCTGCCTTGCATCTATCTCCTGCACAACCTTCTAAGACCCCAAGGACAGGGGCTCAGGACCCCAGCCTTTCTTCCCTGGCCCTCCTCTGGGCTCATGAGGACCTACAAGCCTGCATAGATGATGCCTTGTTCTGTCGTAGCGATCCTGCATGGAGGGTGGACAGGACCAGATGGTAGTAACAGAAGCATTCTTCCTCTCCATTGTGGTGCAGGGTTGACCTTCCTGGTCTGTCCATGATTTCCAGAGCTGGAAGGGTGTCCTAGGATCTCACAAGACTCTGTTGAGGGAGGAGAATGGGGGGCATTGCCAGTCTGGGAGGGATTGGGTATTCGAATGGATCCCATTCCCCTCAGCCTGAACTCCTGCTCCCCTACCCTAAAGGATCCTGTAACATGAATCAGAGAACAGACCGCAGGGCATCCCCTTTGTACCTTAAGTACATATTCCACTTGGACCGGTGAGGCCTGTGTTGCCATCGGCAACTCTTTCAGCATCCCAAGGATCCATGTGAGAAATCAATGAAAGGACATGGGGTAGATCCCAGGCAAAAGTG